>OOIL02005466.1:44080-58115 GCA_900332095.2 Cuscuta campestris
CAAAAATTTGTTTGGAAGTCAGATACGAGACAATATGAACCTCGAAAGAGAGGTTTTGCAATATGACGTTTGAGTTATGTTCCTCCAAGTACAGGTGAACCGTACTACCTGAGATGTCTTCTAAACATAGTGCGTGGGGCTACATGCTACGATGATATCAAAACTGTTAATGGCATTGTTCATGAATCATACCGTGATGCATGTTATGCTTTGGGATTGCTTGACGATGATAGAGAATATCTGGACGCATTCGTGGAGGCAAGTCACTGGGCTTCTGCTGCGCAGCTAAGGAATTTATTTGCAACGCTATTGACGACAGAATCAATGTCGAGACCAAGACATGTGTGGGAGCAATGTTGGAAGTATATGGGAGATGATGTTTTGTACCGGCAACGTCGTTTGTTGGATCATGAAGGTATTTTTTTGATTTTATAGTGATTTCAAATAAAAACAATATGACTAACACTTTATAAATTTTAATTAGGTTTAATTCTTAATGACGATGAGATACAAAACCATATTCTATGTGATCTCAAAGACTTGCTGAGAAGTCGTGGTAAGAGCCTTCGCGATTACACAGATATGCCTCAAGCGAACCTCCAAAGAATTTGGATTGCAGCCAATCGACTGATTTTTGATGAAATGCAATACGATCGAATTGCATTGGCAAGCGAGCACACCAGATTATTACGTTCACTGAATGGTGAACAACGTGCAGCGTTTGAAGCAGTAATGCAATCTGTTCAAACAAATGCTGGCAAAGTATTCTTTCTGTACGGATATGGAGGCACTGGCAAGACTTATGTCTGGAGAACATTATTAGCTGCAATACGATGTCGAGGTGATATTGTACTAACTGTTGCCTCAAGTGGTATAGCATCGTTATTGTTGCCAGGTGGTAGAACGGCTCACTCGCGTTTTAAGATCCCATTGATTCCAGATGAAAACTCTACTTGCAACATAAGGCAAGGCTCTCCGCTGGCACAACTCTTGGTGAAAGCGAAATTAATCATTTGGGATGAGGTCCCTATGACACACAAGTATTGCTTCGAAGCTTTGGATAGAAGTTTGCGCGATATTCTACGATTTTCTAATCCGATGAGTGAACAACAAACTTTCGGAGGAAAAACAATTGTCTATGGTTGAGATTTTCGTCAAATTTTGCCAGTTATTCCAAAAGGAACGAGACAAGACATCGTTAACTTAGCGATTAATTCTTCATACATTTGGGAAGACTGCACTGTGTTGCGTTTGACAAAAAACATGCGGCTGCAATCAATGATTCATGACAGTGGTTATGATCAATCATATGAGTTCAGCAAATGGATTCAGAGTATTGGTGACGGGAACGCAGGTAATGATCATGACGGTTATGCTAAGGTGATTATTCCTGATGACATGTTACTTCCGTCTTTTGAAGATCCAATAGCCACTATAGTGAATTCAACTTATTCAGAATTTCAAAAAATAGCCAACGAACTGAGCTACTTGCAGGAGCGTGCAATTTTAGCTCCTACACTGGATGTCGTCGATTCCATAAACGAATATATGACAACGATGAATCCAAGCAGCGAGACTCGAACATACCTTAGTTCTGATAAAGTTGAGAACTCGGATTGCAGTTCAAGTTTTTTTGGTGACCTACACTCTCCCGAATTCTTAAATAAGATTCGTGCTTCAGGTGTACCGAATCACGAATTAACTCTGAAGGTAGGCACACCTATTATGTTGTTGAGAAATATTGACCATTCAATGAGTTTGTGTAATGGTACACGGTTGATAGTAACCCGGTTGGCTAATCACTCAATACAAGGAAAAATATATTCAAGAAGCCACATGGGTGAAAAAGTTGTTATTCCAAGACTATCATTAACACCGTCCGATACAAGAATTCCTTTCAAGTTTCGAAGAAGACAATTCCCTGTGGTTACTTCGTACGCAATGACGATTAACAAGAGCCAGGGACAATCTCTGAAACATGTTGGACTACTGTTACGGAAACCTGTGTTTAGTCATGGACAGCTCTATGTTGCAGTTTCAAGAGTAACTAATCGTAGTGGATTGAAGATTCTGATATGCAATGAAAACGATACTCCCACAAATACTACACATAATGTAGTATATAAAGAAGTCTTTCGAAATTTGTAAAACATTGATGTTCTGTACTTTGAAATTATATATACACTAAGCTCTATTGCATTTCAGTTTTTATCACTGAAAAATGATCTGAGTTCAAAAACATAAAAATGACCCGTGCAACGCACGGGTGTGATACTAGTATTTCAAAACTAAATTAAAAGTTTGTAAGTGGTCAAAGTGCAATAAGAATATTTTATTTTATCAAATGGCCAATGAAAATACACAGATAAAAAAATTATCAAGATGTCAAAATAGTAAATGAGGTAATATTTCAGTGCCGTGAGAAATATATAACTTGTACTTTCCTTGCTTGGAGATGTTCTTCTCATTTCACTTTTCAAAGTCAAAGTTTGTAAACTTTGACTTTGACATGTCAAAAAAAGATATTGTATTATGATATAACTTTAATATCAATATATTTTTATTGAAATGTACTTTTCAAATGTCAATTTTTTATAAAATATATATATATATATATAAATGAAGACATTAGTGGTCAAAGTGTAATCTTAGAGATCATAAAAAGTCAAATGAAAAGAAAATTTCTGAATGGAAGAAGTACTTGTTTTCTTCTACAAATTAAATTTTCACCCAATAGCACACCAGTCACATAAGTTTACTTTTAGGCATTTGATATTGGCACTCCATATATTGATATTGACACTCCACATTCTTACTTTAATACAAAAAGGGCAACATTGCCCCTCTAACAAAAAAACATTTGTTCTTATAAGCCTACAAGATATTTACAGAAAAGTGGCTCAGTATTAGCTATATTAATTCCACCCTTTCATTTTTAAAATATTATACTATCTCTGATTTAAAATATGGTTTCACCTCTATTTATTGGAAAAATTTTTCCAGAATAATCTCAACTTTATTCGGTCTTTCAAAAATAATACTCCGTATCATATTTCACTATGATGCATAATAATCCTAACTTTACTGAAATTTGCGAATTTCGGGTCACCATAAAATTACTAACAACGAGTTAACCGAAATGGCATGTTTTGCGGCTTTGCGCAACAAAATGAAAGTTGAGATTTTTTTGGATGAATTTTTGTTTTTAACTTTTTTGGAAATTTTTATTTAAATTTTTAAAATTACATTCTACCTTCATCATTTCTATTTTTTTTAAAGATTAGTCGATTTTTGGATAAAAAATAGATATAAAAATAATGAAAATGAGAAAAATAACTAAAATCATACAAAGTTAATGAAAAATATAGTAATCAACAGAAATTAACTTGTAACTGGTAAGAAATAAAATAAAAATGAATGGGTAACATTTTACACATTATGTAGAGCATTATGTACCAATTCTTCTTATTCTTAGGAAAAATTATCTAGAATAATTCTAATTTTACTTGTTCTTTCAAAAAACTAGTACATTAATACTCTGTATAGTGCTAAAATGTTAGAGCACTCCACTTTTTATATTTTTATTTTGTTTCTTTTCCATTTAATTTTAGTTTTTATTCATTACCTTATTTATTAAATTAATTTTGTATGATTTTGGTTATTTTTCTCATTCTTTGATATTCTATATTTTTTTTTATTTTCTATAAGATAAGAATAATTTTTAAAAAGAAATATTTATTGATTACACTCATTCTGAAACATAATGTTAATTCGAAATAAGGTAATGCTTATTCTAAATCATTTTTTTATTACAAACTTATCATGATATATTGTAAGAAAGGTAATTGGACTTTCAAATTGGGCTTTAAGGCCTCTCGTAAATGCTAATTGTTGCATCACGAAGAGCCTTGTTTGATTGGACCCGGAGCCTTCTTCTCAATCCCAAAGTGTTCGGCCGTCGGAGATGAGCCAGAAATTCGGCGGAGGAAAGAGGCCGACGGGAACTCCGTCGCTTGCGTGGTCGTGCGTGGTTGTCGTTGCCTCGTTGCTCACCGGCGCCTCCGTCGTTCACAACTTCTTCAAACCCGATTTGGTACCTTCTCTCTTCCACAAACTCCTCCATTTCTCCCCGAGATTTCTTTGGCTAAAACAGTACCCTTCTTCACTTGTAATAATTGTGAAAATGGAGCCAATCTTCTGCATTTTGTTATCTTACATCCAGTAGGTGATTTTGATACGTTAGTTCTACTGCGAGTTCAATATTTTGGCTCATTGGAGCCGCATCCCAACTGTTTGATAAAATGCCTCTTTCAAAATCTGTACATCTGATTAAATTTTAGTGTTTTTGTTCGTTCGCTGCTAGGATTTTCTTGCTTAACTTCAATTACATTGCACATGTGCTTGAGGAAAAATCCATTTTTTTTAGTTTCTCTCGTGTTGACTATAGCATTTCATATTGGGGTGTTACCGGATTGGACTTATGATTCAACTGTGCATTTATGTAGTGACCAATGAGATATGCTAAATTGCAGACTCTACCGCCCGTAGAACGCACTGATATGCCTAAGCAGGAACAAGTGAAGAAATGATCATTTCCACCCCACTGTATGTCCCAGTTTAATAGGCTTGGAGTTGCTGGACACTCAACTTTAATGCTTAAATAATGGAGATGACGTTTGAGTTTTCTCTGCATTTTATCCACCACTTCCTGTGTATTCTGCTGCTTAGGCTTACATGAAACTGCAGGTTGGTACTGATCTATAGGGTTTGGCGTTGATTACAATTCTGCTTCTTTTTAAGAACTAGAATCACTGAATCAGAACCCAATTTTTTTAGATGTATGAAGGCATGATTCTTTTTTGAGTGCTTGATATTGCTTCTGCTATCTAATAGCGAAATCATTACTAGACATTTATTTCTTTCACTGTGTGCGTGCATGAGTGTTGTTTCTAAAATTCCCTTGTATCATTCTTTATCTTTTCTTGTTCTCCCAACAATCTCTCACAACAGTTTGGTGTTCATAACACCCAATATAATTGCGCTTTGAGCAAATGTTTAGTCAGTTCTGTTCCAAGGTGTCTCGGGTTACTTTTTTAGGGCATGCTTGTCATAAGTCGTTATTACCTTTTTGAATTGTGGGTTTCAATTTTCAACTCTATTAGGCTCCGTTTTGGTACACGAAATTCAAGTCATGGAATTAGATTGAGAGACTTCAATTCCAATTATGCAGTTGAAATGGGAGAATTCAATTCCATCTAATTGAATGAGAGAATTCAATTCCATCCAATTTCAATTTAATTTTGATTCTGCGAATTCCATGTACCAAACGGATCCTTATGATTGTTACTTGAAGAAGGCACACCGTGACATGATTACTTCAAATGGCACTTATACAACATTCTGTGTTTAAATTGTATCTCAATATTAGTACTCATAAATTCATAGATAGCGAATGCAAGTCTTTGTAGGATTGATTTTTGGAACTTCCTTGTAGGTTACCTTTTGAGGCTAAATTCATTAATGACAAAAAAAAAGGATGAATCTCATCTCCTAGGAACCCTTGGGAGACCAGAATTGACTGCAGAGTTACCTTCTAATATGAGGTAATCTTTGATACTCAGTAGTACTAAATAGTTGAGCTAATCAATGGATGAAGGTAAAGAAAGGAGGGGAAGCACACATTTTTCTTTTGCCTCACTGTAAAGTTAACCAAAGCTAGTGTTAACTGAATTACAGGCTTCTAGCTCAGACAAGCCTTTCTTTAAAGGCAAAAGTGCAAAACAAAGTCCCAACTTTGAATTTCGTCACTCTTTATATTTCTAAGGAATTGATGATCGAAATAAAGTATTGGGACACCTCAACCATTGGATTAATAATTATGAAAAGCACATGGTATCTGAGTTTTTTTTATTATAAAAAATGTACTACTAGGCTGTGGAAAGCTAATTTTTAAGCTGTAAAGGCCTCTAATCCACCTTTGAATAAAAGCGGATAATCTATGTCATCGTGATTATAGCATACTAATTCCAAAATGCTAAAGTCATAAAAACAAAGCCACAAAATTTATGAAGTCTAATGACCCCACCCTGTTCATCTTTTCAATTCAACAAAGTAAAATGAGAAACATAAAAAACCTTAAAGAACCGATCGAAGATCAATAAACATGACTGGCCAAGAGAATTTACTCAAGGCGAATTTCTCTTTTACATTTGTTGGGTTGGTGTCGTTCAAGCTAGATGGTTTGCCACCCACCCGAAATTCGTTCTTAAAATCATGGGTTGATTTGTAAAGTTAGATGTCTCTCCCATCTCTTAGAGAGTGTTTGGGAGTGATTAGCTTATGGATAAAGTGATTTCTACGAAAGCTGAAAGTAAAAACACCTTATACCTGCTTCTCCGAAACAGTGTTCCATGTACAAAATAATGTTGGTGAAAAGCAGAAGCTGACATGCCAAACAGAGTAAAATCACTTCTACTCAAAGCAGAAGCTAAATTATTAAAAACAACGCACTGCCAAACACCCTCTTAGAACAGCAAGAAGCAACATAGGATTACTTGCAAGTTGCAAATTGAAATGGTCGAAACAACTACACTAGGGTCTTAGTATTGTCGATAATCTAATTTTTCAGGAACAAACAAAATATATGAATGGCGTTGTCGATGTTTAAAAATATTGACAAAAAAAATCAAAATGAAAAAATTACGTCCTAAAAAAGGAAACAATATACACTTTTTTTCTCAGAATATTTGTCTCGTTTTGACTTTTTACAGTCAATTAAGATTGACTTTTAACCTTTAATTAGATAAAACTTACGAGTACATGGTACATGAATTAGATAGAGAAATATTTTACAAGATAAATCTAATAAAATTATTCATGTATCAACATTTGATATAAGTTTTATCTAAATAATGTTCAAAGTTTAAAAATTTTGATCACAAAAAGGTAAAAACTCGACAACGACTTTAGGATGAAGGTAGTATTTTATAAAAACTAAATCCTTTTGTGAAGTTAAAGTCCGTATTTGAAACATGGACCATCTCCCATGGTAAAAAATATTTTCAGTTTGACTCAAAAAGATCAAATCTGAAGGGATCTTCACGATGGGGGATGAGACTCATTATCTATTCTCTGTATTGTTTTGTTTTGTTCAAGGAATTGAAAAGTAAAAGAAAAAGTAATAATTTTCTCTCATTAAAATGGGATAAATTCATTTTTTTCGTATATTTAATTTCTCATTTTCTTTTCCATTCGTCTCTAATCAGAAAATATATATTCCTTGTTAATTTCTTTTCATCCTCAAATTTCATGAACCAAAACAGAGTCTTAGTTTAGAATACAAGCTAACGACTTTTCAGCTTTTTAACAAACGTGGGGGCCAGTGTTGAGTCCCGGACGTGTAAAGTGTAAAAGAAACTTCATGGCCGGCCGATGATGGGCTTCGTCTAATCACGTCCGTAAATCACGGGTAGCTATCTACCCGCCCTTTTCATCCCCAACACCTCACGTTCCTCCACCGCACCTTTCTTTCTTTCTTTCTTTCTTTCTTTCTATAACCTCCCCCCACTTTAAGCCTTCACAGATCATTCATTCAGAGAGGCCAGGCTTGAAGCACAACTGCAGAGCTCTCTCTCACATTTCTACTCTCTCTTTCTCTCCTCTTTTCTTTCTGGTTTTGAACAAGGTGGTGAAAGATGGCAGAGACAGAGGCCGCCGATATTCAACCACTCGTCTGTGACAATGGAACCGGAATGGTCAAGGTATTCTGATCTTCTTTCTCTCCATCTCATCATATTCCTCTTCTTCTTCAATGATGGATATATATATATATGGTTCAATCTATGTATACATATAGGCTGGGTTTGCTGGAGATGATGCCCCAAGAGCAGTGTTCCCCAGCATCGTGGGCCGTCCGCGCCACACGGGAGTGATGGTGGGGATGGGCCAGAAGGATGCATACGTCGGAGACGAAGCGCAGTCGAAGCGGGGCATTCTCACCCTCAAGTACCCAATAGAGCACGGGATAGTGAGCAACTGGGACGACATGGAGAAGATTTGGCACCACACCTTTTACAACGAGCTCCGTGTCGCTCCCGAGGAGCACCCTGTCCTCCTCACCGAAGCCCCTCTCAACCCCAAGGCTAACCGCGAGAAGATGACCCAAATCATGTTTGAGAGCTTCAACTCCCCCGCTATGTATGTTGCCATTCAGGCCGTTCTTTCCCTCTACGCTAGTGGCCGCACCACCGGTAACGTTCTTGACTCGTTAGTGTTTTTAACCGTCAATTTTTATACTTCTTCCCTCAGGCAAAACATTTTCATTCTGTTTTTGAAATGGGAATCTGTACAAGTTTGACTAAGGTAAAACCAAGACAAATGAAACGAGTAAGACTCGAAAAAATATCAAAATAGGTAGGTCGTAGAAGGTAGTTGAAATAGGTTAATCTAGATTTAAGAAAACTAAAGATAATTGTATCCATTTAGCCCAAATTTAAATGTTTAATAAGACAAGTAAGATGTAAAAGTTGAAAAGTTTTAAGGAAAGCAGGAAGTACCAAATTAAGCATTCCATATATGTTTTATGCCGGATATATTCACCCCTTGCAGGCATTGTATTGGATTCTGGGGATGGCGTGAGTCACACCGTCCCCATATATGAAGGCTATGCCCTTCCCCACGCCATCCTGCGTCTGGATTTGGCAGGACGCGACCTGACAGATCATTTGATGAAAATCCTGACGGAGCGCGGGTACACTTTCACCACCACGGCGGAGCGGGAAATCGTGAGGGACATGAAAGAGAAGCTGGCCTACATAGCCCTTGACTACGAGCAGGAGTTGGAGACCTCCAAAACAAGCTCTGCCGTCGAAAAGAGCTACGAGCTGCCCGACGGGCAGGTCATCACTGTGGGGGCGGAGCGCTTCCGGTGCCCGGAGGTCCTCTTCCAGCCGTCCATCGTGGGGATGGAGGCTGCCGGGATCCACGAAACCACGTACAACTCTATAATGAAATGCGACGTTGATATCAGGAAGGACCTTTACGGAAACATTGTGCTCAGCGGCGGCTCCACCATGTTCCCGGGGATCGCGGATAGGATGAGCAAGGAGATCACGGCATTGGCCCCAAGTAGCATGAAGATCAAGGTGGTGGCGCCACCGGAGAGGAAATACAGTGTCTGGATCGGAGGGTCTATATTGGCTTCCCTCAGCACTTTCCAGCAGGTATTTGTTTGTCAAAGCCATATACGTAGCATTCTTTGAAGTTTTGCATATCATTTAATTATTACTCTGTTTTAATTTGGGCAGATGTGGATTTCCAAGGCAGAGTATGATGAGTCAGGCCCCTCCATTGTCCACAGAAAGTGCTTCTAATTTTTTCTAAAGGACACTGTTCATGAGTGCTGCAGAGTGCCATCTTATATATTTTTTTCTCCTACAATTCTACCTTTGTTTTCTGCCATTTCTGGTTTTGAGTGTTCCAATTCTTTTATTATTTTCTTCTTCTTATCAATCTTTGATTGTTCAACTGTTATATGTTTCTTCCCATATCTCATTCATGTAATGATCGATCTATTTCTGTTGTATACGAAGTTTCAAGTGTTATTCAGCATGTTTCAATCAAATCAACTTTTGGTATGTAGATGGGATGGCAATGTTTTTATGTCCTTCCAATAACCGCAGGAAATGACCAAAATCTTCACATTGCCTATGAGCAAATAGATAACTTAAATGAATCTCAAGCTTAATGAGAGACAAAACAAAATTACGAATCTGAAAACAACAACAACAACAACACCCTAAGTTACATATCGATCAATCCACCCCCCTTGAATTCACCTTGTCCTCAAGGTGAAGGTCGGGGTCTTCGTTAGTGCCCACTGCCAACGATCATCATTAATGGCGGTTTAAGACATTTGTGGCCCAGTTTGTAGGTCTCATCACAGTAGTAACACAACCTTTTAGCATGACGGTCACGGATTTCTGCACTTGTGAGTCGACGAGCTGGAGTCAGAGTTGGTAAGGCTAGCTAACCGGGGGCTAGGGGCTCACCCCAAAAGGCCTGCAGCGGTTGGTTCCTCGCTAGAATTTGAGACTCGACACAGCCTCAATTTCTCTTCCACGAGACGTGCCATCCGAATAGCATCAGACAATAAGCGAATCTCGTCCTTGAGTCCACTCACGAAACATATAGCACTGCTATTTAAAGTATTTTAAGGCTCTAAGAGTGCTATTTTAGTTTTTATCCCATTAATTTTTTGCACACTTTTTTTTGGGACCGTCTCCAAATTTCTTTCTCATTTCTTATTTTGACAATTTTTTAATGAATGTGTCATTATATCTCACTTTTTTTATTGAATGTTTCGTTATACCCTCAAAAAAAATTCACTTTAGGACAATTCTTTTGTGGTCATAAGGTCAAAATTTATTTGATGGACATTAGTATATAAATATCATGCATCAATTGAGCTTTTGAAAAAAAATATAACATCCCATGTCAGTCCATAAAAAGTGTAAGAAGATCCACATTTCACGTTTAAATTTTCTCATAAAAGCACAACTCTTCACTTTATTACATAACATCAAAGGCAAATATGGAAAATTTTTACATTTTTTAATTTTTTTTAAATCCTTATACCAAGTCACTACGGAAAATATATTGTTAAAGAAAGGGAGTAAGGTCATTTTCTCTTCACTTATTCTTACTTCCTCCAATTCGAAATCACTTTCTCTTTCATTTTTTCACTTCCAACAAAGTACCACTTTTTATTAAAAAATCATTTTACCATTACTTTTTCATACCATACATATTACATCATACTTTTTCTTTAATAATCTATCTATCACATCTTAATTTTACCCATCACATCAAGGGCAAAATTGGAAGTCAACTATAATTTAACACTTCTTTATTTTTACATTTGGTCAAAATAGGAAATCTTTTTTAGAACCGAGGGAGTATTATTTATTGGTTTTTCTCATTAGAATCAATTCTGTTCAGATCAGATAGAAAAAAAACTTTAAATATAACTACATTTAAATCATATCAGATCAAACTAGATCAGAATTTATTCCAATAGGATTATAACCATCCAGTGAATCCTACATGCCTAAGTTCATGTTCTCTTCATTCGATCTGAATAGTTCTGATCCCGATTTGAATAAATAATAATCTAATTTAATCTAGTATCAATGTATGATATGATTCGAATAAAAATAATAATAACTAATAGAGTAATTCCATAAAAGGTCTCTAGTTATAATAGTTTTACATATTTAGTCCTTACATATCAAATTTCAATAATTTAACCCCAATTATTATATTCTTTTCCACGAATGGTCTTTTGTTAACATTTCCGTTAAAAACGTGGATAAAATTGTAAATTCACACTCCTGTCTCTTATCAATTAAGTTCCCTCTCTCTCCCTCGCACTCTTTTGCCAAACATGTCACTGAGTTTGAAGCCTTGAACCCAAAACCAAAATCATCACTTTCTCTCCATTGTTTTTCTAACTGGTGGAATCCAAATTCGAAACTAGTAACCCTCATGAATGAGTTTTAAGGTTTATTTTCTTTGCAATTTCTTGAGACTAATCGATACAACTCAACTATAAAGGTTATTAGTTTTTATTCTAGGTTCTACCAGGAAGACTAACAATTGAGAGAGGAGTGATCATTTCAGTTTTGGGCTTCAAACTGAGCGACGAGTTTGGGAAGGAGTACGACATGAGGGAGGAAGCTTAATTGAGGAGAGATAAAATTATGAATATACAATTATATTCATGATCTTAACAGAAACGTAAACAAAGAACCGTTCATGAAAAATGATATAATAACTGAGAAATAAATTAGTGATATTTGATATCTATGCACTAAATATAAAAAATAATCTATAATTGGCGACCATTTATGGAATTTATTATAACTAATAAGAATAAGTTAAAAAAGAAACTAAATGAATTTCTTTCACATCAACCCGTCAGCCTTCCCACAACCGCGCGCGCCGCTGCCGTCTTTTTTTAGGATATCATACCGTCAGCTTTCAGATCTCGCCGCGCCGTAGTGTAAGAAGAAGATGGAACAGACAGAAGACATTCGACCGCTTATCTTTGATAATGGAAGTGGATTTACCAAGGTATTGGCCGATTTAAAATTTATTTATAGATTGTGTTTTCATATATTTTTGAGTAATTTTTTTTAATGGAGAGTAAATTAATGTTTTTCTTATATAGCATTGACGAAATTTCTCCTGAAACTTGTGCTCCAGTTTCACGATTCAATAAGGCATATTTGATGAAAAATGCTATTTGTGCACCATTTTTAATCCCAGATTTGACACATCTTTCTTACAAATATCCGATACAGTTTTATGTTTGTAAGAAAGATAATGTCAAAATGTTGTATAGTCTGTTGGGTTCCTTCCTTAATTGGAGAGATTCTAGAAACTTCCAGTGCTCTCTAGAGAAGTCAAGAATTTTCTAGAACAATCCGGAGAACTCTAGAAAAGTGTAGAACTCTCTAGAAGCTTATGGAAGAGTGTGGAAGCCTCTGGAATATTCTAGAGAAGTGTGAAGCCTTCTAGAACCTTACGGAAGGTTATAGAAGAAGATGGAAGTGTATGGAGATTAGAAACTTCTAGAGATGTTGAAGTTTCTAAAACCCTAAAACTACCCATGGAGGAGTACTATAAATAGGGAGAATCCCCTTCACTTCCAACTATCAAAAGTGAAGAAAACAATCCACTTGTAAAGTGAGAAGCTTCTTAGAGAGTGAGAGTGTAAAGCTTGGGAAGTCCTAACCCTCAAGCTTGAGTGAGCCACCATAGTGTGAGTCAATCTTGTAAACATATTCTTGTAATCCT
This sequence comes from Cuscuta campestris, assembly GCA_900332095.2. Classification (NCBI taxonomy): domain Eukaryota; kingdom Viridiplantae; phylum Streptophyta; class Magnoliopsida; order Solanales; family Convolvulaceae; genus Cuscuta; species Cuscuta campestris. The sequence goes on from OOIL02005466.1 coordinate 56,939, forward strand.
ACTATTCTTTTATATAGTGGAAGAATCTCCATTTTGGAGAATTATAAACTCTTGTTCTCTCACTACTACATTAATTCTTAATTGCCTATCTTAACTTCACGAAGCGGGAAAGATCGAGCATTTCCCAACATAGTCCAAGCATGGTTCTTCGATTTACAGGTTGGGTTTGCCGGAGAAGATGCTCCAAGAACTGTGTTCCCCAGCATTGTGGGTCGTCCCCGTCACCGCGGCGTAGGGATGGACCACATAGATGCATTGGTTGGAAATGAAGCACTCCAAAAGCGTGGCATCCTGAGGATGAAATTTCCACTCGAGCCTGATGGCATAGTGAGCAATTGGGAAGACATGGAGAAGATTTGGCATCACTCCTTTCATGAAGAGCTCCGGGTTCCTCCCGAGGAGCACCCCGTACTCCTCACTCAACCCCCTTTTAACACGAAGGCAAATCGGGAGAAGATGACCCAAATAATGTTTGAGACTTTCAAGATCCCAGCTATGTATGCTGCCATTCCGGCTGTTCTTTCCCTCTATGCTAGTGGCCTTTGTTGTGGGTCCAGCCCATTTTATTTGGGTTCCATTTTTCTTTGGTGGAGGGCCCAATTGTGTTTTTACTTTGTTGACTAAAAAAAAGAGAGTAAAAAAAAGGGGCTGGGCAGTGGTGCACTTACGGACAGAGCAGAAAAGAAAAAAAAACAGAATAGAGAGAGGAAAGGTGCTGGTGCAGAATTTACAGACCAGCCGCACAAATTCAATCATCTCAGGAGATCCGACCGTTGGATTGAGCTGAAATTTTCAGAGGTTGTTCCCAACACTTAGGGCTTCAATCTGTTCAATTTTCACTTCAATCGGAGCTACGGATCTTCTGTAATCGCAGCTGGTGCGACGCTGCGTTTTTGGGTGATAATCCTGATTTTCCTTCTCTATTGTTGGTGCCTCTTATGTATGTTGTTGTTGGTGGGCTGTGACATCCTTGTAGACTGAGTTTGGGTGTTTTTACCCTCAATTTGCATAATAAGAGAAGAAGAGGGCGGACTCCCTATAAGTCCCGTGGTTTTTATCCTTCACATCGAAGGGGTTTTCCACGTATAAAAATCGTGTGTCGTTTGCATCTTTATTCTTCATATTTGATTGTGGTTTATTTGATGTGCTGCTGATTTTGTGTGCTTGGTTAATCAAT
>OOIL02005477.1:3267-16542 GCA_900332095.2 Cuscuta campestris
AAATCCTATGTACGTAATCTACGTTTCTGAATACACGCTGCGGCATACCCAAAACAAAGCCTATATACCATCCTTATTTCATATGGCTTAGGACGATGCATCAAAGTACGCGGGTTCACATATGCAGAAAACGTAATACTTCAAGTCGAAGGATAGTTACACCCGTGGTCGCGCTAAAGATGCTTAGAGCATGAACTAAAAGTTCAAGCAACATCTTTAGGATGGGTCAGTCCGGCATCCTATTATCTCTAGATAATATCTGCCCATGTGCGGATGCGAACACACCGTCATTGACTATGAGACTAAGTCAAACATCCAACACACACTAGTCTCACATGCATTAACGATATCCCACTCTCGTTAATACTCGACTATGGACATTTAGATAAATATTTATTTCAAGATGTTAGTCTCCTCAACAGAATAACATTATCTGATAAACATCTTTTAAATATAAATCTAGGAATATAATATTTGTTTACATTAGCATGAGATGTGTAAACATATTATATCTGCCTATACATGATAGAATAACGATAAACAGTTGGCCATCAGGGCACAACTCCAATAGTAACAAGAAGACAATGATGGAACCACTCCCGGAGGGCATTGAGTCAGAGGAGATGCGAGGATGGCAGGCAAATGTTTGGTCATCAGATTTTAAATGTGTCATGATTTGATTATTATTGTACTTCCACATTACTCTGAAAATATTTTTAAATGGGTCACGATCCAAAGTCTGTAAATTTAATATTTATAAGTAATTGTCATTTCAAATGTCAAGCGAAATTTTTATTTAACTCTGGTTTCACCTTAATACGTGTAATTCCAGGTTATACGGATTGGGGTGTTACATCAAGTATCTGTATCACGCGCTCAGATTGACCATCAGTCTCAGGGTACGGTGGAAGGCTGTGCTCAAGTTTAACTTTGTACCCAAGGCTTGCTGGAGTCCCTTCCAGAACTTTGAAGTGAAACTGAGATCTCTGTCGGAGATAATGGACATAGGTACCCCATGCAACCGAACAATCTCGCAGAGGTACAAATCTGCTAACTTCTGTAGGGACATATCCCGTCGAACAGGAAGGAAATGCGCAGATTTCGTAAGATGATCCACAATGACCCATACAACATCATTCTTAAGGGGAGACAAGGGTAGCCCAATCACAAAATCCATCGTGATTCGCTCCCACTTCCACTTAGGAATAGAAGGAAGATGCAACAATCCCGATGGTACTTGATGTTCGGCTTTGACCTGCTGACAAGTCAAGCATCGTGCTGTAAACTCACAAATTTCCTTCTTTATCACAGGCCACCAATAGTTCCCCTTTAAGTCGTGGTACATCGTGTTACTTCCCGGATGTATAGTGTATGCTGACTCGTGAGCCTCACGTAATAGCCGCTCTCTCATGACCCCGCATGGTACCTGGTAACTCGGGTTTGGGTTAATATTTTTTATTCTTTTTTTTGGTATTTTTAGTATTGTTATTGTTTAATTTCCATTTGTTTATCTTAGTTTTAATTTAATTCCTATTTTTACAAACCTTTTATTTCCATTCAAAAATAGTAGTTTTTAAATCATTTTTTTACATTTTATTATTTTATTTTATTTTCCCTGACCCAAAATTATTAGATATCTTATTTTTTGGAGAAAAATGTAACAAAAAGGCCAAAGTGCAGTTCAAGTTTGAAAAGAAGAGATTGAATTTGGGCCGGAGCCCAAACCCAACACAAAAGAAGACCAACCCAGCATTCACTCCCCCAATTTGATTTCACGTCCTCCAGAAGCAGCTTCTTCTTCATTAACGCAACTGCGAAGTAACCGGCGACCAATTCCTCCAACATCTCTTCGCCAAGTTCGCCCAAGCGCTCCAACGGGAAAAAATCTTTCAGCTATAAATTGCGCCATCGCTAAACAACGAAGGGGGGGAGGGGAATCGCACCGAAATAACAGAGCAGCGGCTCTTGCCGCTGCTATTGACGCAACCCACCGGCGGAGATGCAGACGGCGGCCAACGACGGCTTGCCGGCGTTCTACGATGGCAGGTGGCGGCAGCGGTATGGACCTACTCCACCTCCAATTTTCTTGAAATTCTTCATCTTCTTCAACATTTGGTAACCCTTATTTGTCAATTTTTATTTTTCCTCCAATTCTATGTAAAAGTGTTGCTTTTAGTTTAATTTTACATTTTTTGTTTGCTAGTTTGTTCCAAAAATTTTATAACAAAATGGTTGGTTTTCTTTTATGGGGTTTTTTAATGTTTATATTAAATCCCTTATGAATGAAAATTGATTCATACTAGTTTTCTTCAATTATTGTGCAAATTGTTGATGAATTGGTTGAATCGCACGGTTTGATTTCATAAGTAGGTTGGTATGTAGAATTTGGTTCTCATTGAAGCTATTTTAGCTCCATATTATAGTTAAATGATTTCCGAATTCATATGTGATTCTTCGTTGTGCTATGTGTTTTGAAAAATTTTAAGGATTTTGGACTTCTTAGCCACGTAAGTTGGACATTTTCCTTAAGATTCGTTATGAAGTGATTGTTATGTTGTTCGTTTGTTTTGTGTTGATTTTCATAAAATTTAAGGTTGTTTAAGCACAAAAACAATTTTTAAGCTATGTTTTTGAAAATATGTAATGTTTTCTTATGTGAATAGATTACAATTCTTATGCTTGAGTTATTCAAGGAGACCTGCAAAATATTTTCATCATTAGACATTAAAGTTTATTAAAGTGTATCAAATGTTCTTCATGAATACTTTGTGCATGGGAGTTAGAATGAAAGAAAGATTCGCTCTTTTATAAACTTTTTCATCTTTTGGAATCATTGTTTGAGCGCTTGAGGTGAGTGGGGGTTCAAAGTGATCCAAAAGGCCTTTGAATCTTTGACTCCGGGCCTTATAGAGAGTTGACGATCCTCTATATGTAATATGTGGTCAAGGATATGAATCAACTCGAGCCTTTGAGTTCTTTTCTATTCTTAAGTGCGTAAGTTACGTAATATATTGTCTACGTGCCTATTATACGTGTAATGTTCAACTTGTGTTCGTTCTCTCTTTTATTTTGTTTCGGGTTCTTGGCGGTGTTTCTTAGGTTACCTTAGTTGGAGAAGTTGATTATCTTTTGAGCTTGTTTCCCCATTTTTATCAAAAAACCAAAAAAATAAGAAAAATATAAAAAACCAAAAAATACTTACTTTTCATCCAACACCCCCTTTGTGTTTTAAGTTATAAATATACGTTTTTATACTTTATTTACTTTTATATACTTAGGTATTTTTTTTGTTTTTATAAGTTATATTATAAGTTCTTTGTTTATATAAGTTATTTATAAGTTTTTATATTTATATAGTTATAGGTTTTATTATAAGTATTATCATATGTGTAGTAGTTAATTTTTATTTTTTTAAGTGACAATGTGTTTGCATGCTATTTTGATTTCAAAAGTACAAACTTTCTCCGTGGGATCGATCCTTACTTTCCCTAGCTATAGTTTTTATTTGATTATATTGTGGGGGTTAGTTAAGGATATTTTATAATTTTTTAATTTGTTTTGGACCGCACGACAAGTCCTCAACAGTACAACAAGACGGTTGCGGAAAAACAAGATTCCATCAGCACCAACAGTAAACTCAGGTCTCTTCCCACTAGAGACATGGTCCCGTGTCATGGGACAGAACTCGTCGTCCACCTGAGCATTCCAGATTTCCGTATCCAACGTTGGTTGTATATGGAGTTCAGCTATCAGCTTGCGGCTCAAGGCGTCAGCCACCACATTAGCCTTGCCCGGGTGATACTCGATGGTGAAATCGTAGTCCTTGAGAAGTTCTAACCAGCGCCTCTGTCTCAGGTTCAGATCCTTCTGGGTCAACAAGTACCTCAAACTCTTATGATCGGTATATATAAGAATCTTTTCACCGAAGACATAGTGTCGCCAGATTTTCAAGGCAAAAACAACTGCTGCTAGCTCCAAATCATGAGTCGGATAATTACCCTCATGGGGTTTCAGCTGCCTCGAGGCATAGGCAACCACCCTACCTTTTTGCATGAGTACACAACCCAATCCACAAAGAGATGCATCACTGTAGATCGTGTACTCACGACCTGGTTCTGGCTGGATCAGCACCGGGGCTTTAGTCAAACACTCTTTCAGCCGATCAAAACTGCTCTGGCACGCGTCTGTCCATGCAAACCTCACGTCCTTCCGTAGGAGTTTAGTAAGAGGGGAAGCAATCACTGAGAAGTCTTTCACGAACCGCCGGTAGTACCCTGCCAGTCCGAGAAAACTTCTCACTTCCCTAGCATTACGGGGAACCTTCCAATCAACTATGGTAGAAATCTTACTCGGGTCAACCTTCACCCCTTCAGCGGAGATCACGTGACCTAAGAATGTCACCTCCTCAAGCCAAAATTCACACTTGGACAACTTTGCATAGAGTTTCTGCTCCCTCAGGATGGTTAATACTTTTTGCAAGTGGCACGCATGTTCCTCGGCATTCTTTGAGTAAACGAGGATGTCATAGATGAAGACCACGACGAATTGATCCAAGTACGATCGAAAGACACTATTCATTAGAACCATAAAGATAGCAGGGGCATTAGTGAGTCCAAAAGGCATTACGGTGAACTCATAATGTCCGTAACGCGTCCTGAAAGCTGTCTTCGGTATGTCTTCCTTCTTTACTGGAATCTTATGATATCCAGACCTTAAGTCAATCTTCGAGAACACCCTGGCTCCACATAGCTGATCAAACAAATCATCAATGCGCGGTAATGGATAACGGTTTTTAACAGTCACCTTATTGAGCTGCCGGTAGTCAATGCAAAGCCTCATAGACCCATCATTCTTCCGCACAAAAAGGACAGGTGCGCCCCAAGGGGAGACACTTGGGCGGATGAATCCCCTATCTAGCAGCTCCTGTAATTGCGTCTTTAACTCCTTCATCTCTGCTGGAGCCATGCGATAGGGGTGGCCAAAATGGGTTCCGTACCAGGAACTAAGTCAATGGAGAATTCTACCTCCCTTGGGGGAGGCAGACCTGGTAGCTCGTCAGGAAACACGTCAGGAAAATCACGTACGGAAGGAATATTCTTAAGGCTAGGAGGCTCCTTCCGTACATCTTTCACGGTGCATAGGAATGCCTCACACTTCTTTCGGATCAATCTCTTGGCTTGCATATAAGAGATAAACTCAGGCGCCTTAGGAAATATAACTCCCCATCGATCATGATTGTGTCTCCATCCAGTGCTCTCAACCGTACGGTCCTTGAACTGCAATCTACGACTGCCTGGTGCTCGGTAAGCCAATCCATTCCAAGGATAATGTCAAATTCCTTGTATGGAAGTTCAATAAGATCTACGGGAAAGATCTTCCCACGCGCGGTCAAAGGGCATTGTTGGTAGACGTGATGTAGGCTCATATTGTGCCCAAGGGGATTGGACACCAGCATCAGACTCTCCAACTGACCTCTCGCGACAACAGAATTAGCAGGCAAAGGAACACATATATATGACAGTGTAAGCCCAAGGTCAATCAATGCTAACAAATCCGAACCAAAGAGTGTAAACATACCAAGTATGACATCAGGATTAGGATCGACACGCCCTTGCATAGCGTATGTCCTCGCTGGAGCCCTGCCCTGCTGATGTGGTGCAGCCTAAGGCTGCCGCTGTTGCGGGGGTCGCTGAGGCTGTGACCCAACCGTCGAACGCTGACTCTGGGCAGGTCGGGGAGCCATCGTCTGAGTAGATGCTTAGGACAATCCCTCCTGTAATGCCCAGACTGTCCGCATCCTATGCACAACCCTAAACTCCTCCAACACTCCCCTGGATGGTTCCTTCCACAAGATTCACACATTGGATGCTTTGACGGCCTTGTCTTGCTGCTGGATGCCACTGAGTGAGCTGGTCCTGACTTGGCTTTCTTGGACAACTGAAAACCAGACCCACTCAGAGGTCTCTTCCCCGAATAGGCCTTACCAACACTTGCTACCTGCACCAGCATCTTGTTTGCCTTTTGCTCCACTACCAGCTTTGCTCCCTCTCGGGTCCTGACCACCTCCTTAATTAGCCTGCTCATATATGACGCCAAAGTCTTGCCTGGACGCCGTAGACATACCCTCCTGGAGGTTCATGCACATGCCCTTAACAAATCTATCGCAGCGTCTCTTTGGAGTATTCACCAGATCTTGAGCAAACTCTGCCAGGTGATCAAAGAGCTGCCGGTATTCCGGAAGGCTCATGGTCCCCATCTCCAGGTGCACAAATTCCTCTCGTTTTTCCTCAACAAAAGACTCCGGAATGTACTCCTCTCTAAACACGTGATCGAAATACTCCCACGTCAACTGGGGAGGGTGGTCGGCATTCCGTGTGGTGCGTTTCCACCACTCATACGCGTTGTTCTGCAGCAACATCACAGCGAGATCAGCCCACTCACCCACGAGGACCTTTAAGTTCTTGAACACGCGGCGTACGCGCTCTAGCCACCGGAACGCTACCAACGGATCAGCGATGTTCTCCCCGAGGAACTCTCAGCACCATTCTTCCTCAAGCATTTGTTGCATGAGCTGCATCAGGAGAGCAGGATCCATCTGCGGAATCCCAGCAAGTCCACCGTGCGGGGCTTCCTGATGAGGGACATTCTGGTTCTGGTTCGCATTAAGTTGTTGGGGAGACACGCTATCTCCCTCGGAGTGGTTGTCGTTGAGGTTCACGTTCGGGTCCATTCTACTATTTATGATTTTACTAAATTAAGCAACAATTAACAAACAAGGACTTAAGAAATTACCACCTGGAACAGTGATGCGATGAAGTTGTGGATGCTCAACACATGTATATACAATATATGTTAAAATAGTAGTTTTTTTTTCAAAAATTCGTAACATTATTCTTATATATTTTTTTTGAAATTGATAACATTTTTTTATAAACAAAAAGTAACGTTATACGTGAATTTATTTAAGTAACGACCATTCGTGGCCCAAAAATCGTTTTTAAAACCACATGCTCCGATACCAAAATGTAACACCCCAACCCGTGTAACCCGAACCGACGGGTTAGCGAACCGGGTTGTTACTAAATTGGTATTCGCATGCATAATTTTTTTTTAAAATAATTAACTGAATAAATTATAAAAATCATCTGTGAGAGTTCGAAACTAAACCAAAATTTATCGGAGTAATAAAACAAGTCCAAACGTCGCGGAAGCATAATAAAACCAAAGTAACGTCCAACAATCCATATAACCAAATGAAATAATGTAGTTTACTTATTAAAGTAATAGGAGCCATCCACGCCGCACCACCACTTCACTGCCCTCTGGGTTGCCCGTCAAAATATGTGTTCCTACCTGCGTGCAGTCAAACAACAACGACTACACGCTCAGCGAATTGCTGAGTGAAAATATACCTAAGCTAGCATTAACTCACAGAATAGCACCACGTTAGCATACAATTAACAACAACATGTGATCACGGAGAAAAACATCTTAAATAAACATATTTATTTTAACACCTTCCATTTGAATATCATGTCCTTATTTTATTCCACATCAACTACTTTGAGTCATGGCACCCCAAGCGATGCTATAAAAGGCCAGCTCAGAAACCCAAAGGAGATTCACTTTGGGCGGGTTGAAGCCCCTATCCCTGCGATGCTAGGACAGGTCGCGGACTTGCGTACGTACGGTTTTAACCCAAGACCCTTGGGGGTGCGACGACGCCCCGCAAAGGCCAACTTCCTAGCATATCCTATTGGTGATTCAATAAGTCAATCAAATTCAGGCCTGCCTAACTATACTAGGTGGCATAATTCCTATTTATCATTCATAATCCACAATATTTACCAAATAGATCAATTTAATTTAGATCTCAGTTCACAATTCACAACAAGTCACGTAGCAGCCTATCCGGGCCAAAGACCCACGATTACCGTCATGCATAATCAAACAACCCGAATTGCAATTAACCCAATTTACCTGCACGGAGTCGAGACCAAGGAATCGATCCTCGGGCCCGCTGCCCCCGCCGGACAGTATCATTTACCACCAGATCAGCCGACAACCCGCCGGACCGACCCGGCAGCCCCAACCCGCTACCCGTTCAGGCAGCCCCACTCAACCGGCCCAACGCTGCTGGCCCAATGTAGCCGGCCTAACAGCCGGACCCGCCGGCCTAGCACCCCGGACAGTCGGCCCAACGACCCAGTCAGCCCCAACTACCCGGACAACCCCAATTGAATCCAAACCAACCCGAATTAACCCAATTTAACCAATTGGGTCCAAATTGGACCCGCCGAAAACTACCCGTACTTCGGCCGTAGCCACCACCGGCCAGCCACCAGACAATCGCCGGAAAACAGCCCCCCAACACACCCCCAATCCAATCTAATGCACAATCAACCACAAATTTCACAATCAAACACAAAATTTCTACCACAAGATCCTAAATTACGAATTAATGCCAACTATAGGTATAGAAATCACGAATCACCTCGAATTATTGAAGAATTAGAAACCAAATCGAAAGGGGAATGCTCGCCGCTGCACTCCCTGTTGCGGCCGAATCTAATGTGCGACGGGGGAAGGAGGAACGACGACGGCGTTCAGGCGGCTCAGCAGCGGCGTCTCTCTCTCTGGCGGAACGACGAACATACGTGGAGCGCAGAGGGACCGACAGAAACGTACGAGAGTGAATGTGTGTTTGTGTAACCCCTCCTGCTTTTAATATAGGAATTAATTTTCTTTGGGGCCAGTTAACACTTTCTAACCGGTCAGGATGTATTTAGATTAAATTACCTTATTCGGCATTCGTATCTTAGGCCTAACGAGTCCGATTCTCAATCCGTTCGTGCGGTCGGGTTCAGAACAGCGAGCCCTACAACGTAGGTCAACTCTCATATTAAATACGCAAATTAGAAAATAATCTTCATTTTTACCGACTTAGTAATTAATTAATTATATAAATTAATTAAAAATACCAAGCCAGGTTTTGAGGCGTTACAAGACTCATGTGCGTCGTCTGCATGCAGCGGAGATGCAGATGCTACGATGGATGTGTGGAAAGACAAGGTTGGATAGGATTTCAAACGAATTGAAGTTATCCAACGTCACGTAGGCATGGCGTCGGTGGAAGGTAAGTTCCGGGAAGCGAGGTTGAGATGGTTTGGTCATGTGAGACGACGGGATGCTGACACCCCTGTACGGATATGCGAGAGGATTACGGTTATTGGGGGAAGTGGGGGAAGGGGTAGACCTAGAAAGAATGGGAAGGAGGTGATTAGGCAGGATTTAGGACTTCTCACCCTGACTGAGGATATGGCTTTAGATAGGAACCTTTGGAGAACTAGGATTAGAGTAGCTGGATCGGCACTCGGTGCTGTAGAGGTTTTTGTAATGTGTTGTGTTTGCTTGGAATCTTTTGCTATTGCTTGTAGGACTTTCATTTCATTATACTTGGTGCTTTGTCCGTGTTGTACTGTGTTCCCTACCATATTTTTTGTGCAGGTTGAGCCGGGGGTCTCTTGGAAACAGCCTCCCTACTTTTGAGTAGGGGCAAGGTCTGCGTACACACATATTGTTGCTTGCTCGCCAAGAAAGGTATATTGTGGCTAGCTCTTGGATTAATCCATCAACCTACACATATCGTTGCTTGCTCGCCAAGAAAGGTATATTTCTAAACAATAACTTATAATAATCATAAAAGGTCATGGGTGGATCTACGTTTGGACCTAAAAATTTTATATTTCTGCTGCCCTATCCAAGCGTAGAACCGAACAAAGCGGTCCCTAAAGAGCAGCCCTCCACTACCATCAATGGTGAAGTCTTGTCTCTCCCCCTTAGAGACAAGCTCATGAGTCTTTGCGCAAAAATCAGCCGTACAGATCTCACTATCCAGTGTCGGCTGGAGTCGTAGTTCAGCCATAGTCTCCGACTCAAGGCATCGGCCACGACATTGGCCCTACGTGGGTGATAGTCGATAGTAATCGTAGTCCTTGATCAATTCCAACCATCTCCGTTGTCTCGGGTTCAGCTCCTTCTGGGTTAGCAAGTACTTCAAACTCTTGTGATCGGGGTGGATGTAGGTAGTCTCACCAAATAAATAGTGCCGCCAAATCTTCAATGCGAAAACCACCGTTGCTAACTCCAAATCATGTGTAGGGTAGTTACCCTCGTGAGGTTTCAACTGTCGGGAGGCGTAGGCCACAACCTTACCCTCTTGCATAAGAACACATCCAAGTCCACTACGTGATGCATCACTGAAACTGTGTAGTCCTTGCCAGGAACTGGCTGACCTGCACCAGTACCGGTGCCTCTGTCAAGCACTTCCTTAGTTTCTCGAAGCTCTGCTGACATGCGTTTGTCCATGCAAATTTCACCTCCTTCTTCAATAGCTTTTTCAATGGCGACGCTATGGATGAGAAGCCCTCCACGAAGCGCCGGTAATATCCAGCTAAGCCGAGAAAGCTCCTCACCTATCGTGCATTCCTCGGAGTCTTCCACTCCGTTATCGCTGATATTTTGCTAGGGTCAACCTTGATGCCCTCATGGGAAATCACATGCCCAAGGAATGTGACTTCATCGAGCCAAAACTCACACTTTGACAGCTTGACATAGAGCTTGTGCTCCCTTAGCACACCGAGTACTGTCTGCAAGTGTTTCGCGTGCTCCTCTGGTGTCCTAGAATACACCAAGATGTCGTCGATGAATACTACCACAAAATGGTCCAGGTAGGGATGGAAGACACTGTTCATCAAATCCATGACGATTGCTTGAGCATTCGTCAATCCAAACGGCATCACCGTGAATTCATAATGTCCATAGTGCGTTTGAAAGGCTGTCTTCGGTATGTCTTCTTTCTTCACAGGGATCTGATGATAACCTGATCGAAGATCTATCTTCGAGAACACCGTAGCTCCCTTGAGCTGATCAAACAAATCATCAATCTATGGTAATGGGTAGAGGTTCTTCACTGTAGCCTTATTCAACTGCCTGTAGTCGATGCACAATTTCATGGATCCATCTTTCTTCTTGACGAAGAGAACCAGCGCTCCCCACGGAGACACGCTCGGCCAGATGAATCCCTTGTCGAGTAGTTCTTGCAATTGAGCCTTCAGCTCCTTCATCTCCGCAGGTGCCATGCGGTATGGTGTTGCAGAGATTGGCTCCGTTCAAGGAACCAGATCAATCGAGAACTCCACTTCCCTTGGCGGTGGCAAGCCAGGGAGGTCGTCGGGAAACACATCGGGGAAGTCACATAATGTAGAGATATCCTTCTGCTTGGGGGTCTCCTTCCTGGTATCGTGAACGTGGCACAAGAATGCTACGCATTTCTTCTGGATCAGTCGCTTTGCCTACATATAATACATAATTTCCAGAGGCTTGGGGAACAATTCCCCCTTAACCTCTACCACGTCACTATCGTCAGTCTTCAGCCGTACAGTGCGCAAACCACAGTCAATTATCGCTTGACGCTCGGGCAACCAATCCATACCAAGGATAATATCAAATTCCTTGTATGGTAGGTCGATTAGATTTGCGGATAACCAACGTTCGTGGGCTGTCAACGGACAGTTGCGGTACAAGTGATGGAGTCGCATGCTATGCCCTAACGGATTAGATACTACCATAGGGTATTCCAGATCGCCCCTCTAGATATCAGATTTCTCAGGCATAGGAACACATATGTAAGACAACGTATGTAGATCCTGGGTTAATTAATGCAAGTATACGAGTGTCGAATAATGCAAGCATACGAGTGTCGAATAATGAAAGCGTAATCAAGATGACGTCACGATTCACTTCGGTATGCCCCTGCATGGCGTAGGTGCGTGCAGGCGTGTGTCCTTGCTGACGGTTTTGGTTCTGATCCTGTCCTCTCGGCGGGTTTGAGCCCGCGGTAGACCTCTGGCCTTGTACTGGCCTCTGTCCATCTGTTTGTGTCTGCACCTCTGCTATAGGGAAGGCACGTCCGGGGTTAGTTGGGCAATCCTTGCAGAAGTGTCCTTCCTTCCCGCACCCCAAACATAAGCCCTGCACGAACCAGCATTCATAGCGTGGTTTCTTTCACAAAGGTTACACACTAGATGCCTGGAAGGTTTGCTTTGATTGCTCGCCGCCTGCAACTGAGCCATTGCGGACTTGGTCTTCTTGAAGTTTTGGGTACTCTTAGTACCTCCAAAGGGTCTCTTCCCGCTCGGCGCTGCACTGATAGTGGGTCACTGGCTAAAAACTGTCCCTCCAGCACCCATGCTTGCCTTCAGATCGTCCACGGCTTTCTCCGTGCTGAGAACTCAGTGGTGACCACGGTAGAAACATAAGGTCGCATGTCAGGGCGCAACCTTTTCTTGAACTCTTCAATCCTGTCAGCAGGTGTGGACACCAATGTGGGTGGAAACTGAGCCCTTAGGGATGTTCAACACAAAGCTCTGATACCAAATATTATATCTAAGCTCTGGTTTTGTCGGTATTAAGCTCGGATTTAAGGAACAAGCTCCTTCTTTTGCAGGATGGGTTGATAATCGATTGTCTAAGTAAGATAATCAATTATTTTCTGGTTCAGTTTCTTGGATTTTCGGGAGGGATTGATAGTCGATTATCAGTATTATGATAATCGATTGTTTCAGGCTGCAAATGTTTAATAGTACGGATAATCGATTGTCAAAGGGGACAATCGATTGCTGAAGGCTGCAGGTTTTTTTTAACGACGACGGATAATCGATTGTCAATCAACATAATCGATTATTGGACAGAATTCTGGGCAGGAAGAAGTGTGTTTTGTGGGGAAATGGCTTGGAAAGATATGGAGATGATGAAGGAGTTCTTTTGGTACTTTTAATATGAGGAAAGAAAAGGGGATTAAGGATAGAAATGGTGGGGAAAGAAATGGATAGAAAATAATGATGGATAAAACCAAGTTGGTGTTAAGAGATATTACACACTCTTATCCTAACTTGGGGTTTGAATCTAGAATTTAATTAAGATATAACACACTTAATCAAATATCTAGAACCTAAAACTCACACTTAAGATAACCACTTCTTAAGATATAGAATTAGGAATTTGGCTAAAATAGCATCACACTATTTTATAAATACTCAAAGAGTAAAAGGGAGTTTTAATATTCAAAGTTGATGTTACAATGGCCATAAGGCCTGAGTTATATAGGTAGGGGAAGGGGGAGGGGGGGAAGAAAAGCACAATACCTTGAATGTAGACATTAGGAAACTTCCTAGCAACATCCACCTCCAAACATGGGGTAATCTTTCTTCAATC
>OOIL02005477.1:25481-45148 GCA_900332095.2 Cuscuta campestris
TCCTCATCGCCCTCCGGGATTGGCTCCAAGCTCATCATTTCCTGGATTACCTATGTGTAGCAAATAGGAGAAATGGCTACACGCTCAGCATTGAAGCTAAGTGAGAAATATCTAACATATGGCTATACCCATAGATGATCCCACTAGCCCATATCCTCATACGATATCATGCACACAACACGCTCAACAAGTTCATACATCATACAGGTTATAACATACGTAATTAATAACATCAATCAAGAGGAACAATTTACAGAATACGATAACAACCTTTCCACTTTATTTACTTTACATTCTTTCCATACTCGGCTTGTAACACCCTAATCCGTCCAGGTCTGCAGCCCCTTTCAGACTAAAGTATTAACTTGGTAATCATGAAATTTAAAACATTTCAAATACTTTTATTCATCATAAATATTATTTAATACATAATTGTAGCAAAATGCAGAGTGTTTAACAATAATGCGGAAGCAAATTAAACCATGTTTAATAACAACACAATTATTTATTTAAAATCACAAATTCCACCACGACAGTCTCGCCCCTTCTGCTGCCAGGAACATGCCAATCATTCATTCTGCCTACCTGCGTGTAGCAAATAAAACATACTACACGCTCAGCGATGAAGCTGAGTAAGCATATCTAAAGCGTCGAACATCCATATAAATTGAATCTAAACTCACAAATAACCATTTGATATCATGCACACAATGTATAATTCATTTATGGTATTTCCAACATTTTTATTTCAATATCTCAATATGGAACATTCATATTCAATATTCAATATTTAACAATATCCTTAAACTATACTTAGTCTAAGGTCAATTCCATTCTTAAACTAATTCCAGTTCAAGATATCCTAATCCTTAAGCTAGGCCTAGTTTAAGATATATATTTTTAAAAGAGTTTTCTAATCTTAAACTTACCTTCGCTTAAAATCAACCAAAAACCGATAGCGTAGTGTTCACTGTTGGGTTGGGTGGTACCCCCAAACGAGTAGGTACTCAAGTTTGGTTCCTGGATCCCGTACGTACGTTTTAACCCTAGCCACCGGGCATCATACCCGCAAGGCCTAACTTATATAGGTATATCTTAGAGTTCTTCTAGATACCTTTCAAATCATCATTAATATGAGTATATCTTAAAGGTCTTCTAGATACCCTTAATAACACATATTATTTTTACAATCATCAATATATTCATTATGATTTAATCATTCATAATTTCCATTTTTAATCAGAACAATTATCAAGATTTAATCATCATAATCATCAACCAATAATTATTACCATAATCATCAATAACATAATATTCAATAACAATTAGCGGCCTAGTCTCGAGTGTTAACACCCGAACTTACCGTCATGCATCACATAACATATTAGGATTAATCAAAATATTATATTTACTTTAAAAATGGTTTCATTTCTGTCTTGGAGTGGAAAAATATCATGATAGCATTTTTTTGGAGTTAATTTCCGAACATGAGGATTTTGGACAGGTTAAAATGGCCTGTAGCGGTACCATCCTACCGTCTCACGGTACTGCATTACCGTCGTACGGCAGTGCATTACCGTCGCACGGTAGTGCATTACCGCTACTGCGTGCTGCATTCGAATCAGGAACAGTACTTCATCTTCAACCTCGGTTCAAGCTTCGTGAATATCATTTTGAGCTACCAAACTTTAATTAAACTATATAGAAATGTTCCCCAAGGTTCATAGATCATTTTGGTATCATTAATTCATAGTTTTAACATCAAATTCAAGGTTTATGATTCTTATTTTTTCAAACATGTCAAACACAAAACTCAACCAAATGACCATTTATGAACGTAGAAACGATCTATACGAACATTCTAGTCATTAGATATATCAACGGGCTTACCTTGAAGCGTAAGGAAAGTTTTGACGATTTTCCGGCGAAACGTCCGGCGAACAAAGCTCTAAATTTCGGCGACCTCTCTCTGGAATGGAAGCACCAGCAAACTCTCCTCACTCAGGGCAACAGATTAGGAAGAAATTTGGGATGATTTGGTGGAGAATTGAGGGAATTATGATTTCTTAAATAGAGGAAGAAAGGAGAAGAAGACATGGATGAAATATTCCTGAGTCACCCAAATCGGCTAGTGCGTTGATTAAACAGTAAGCGCCGATTGTAGTGTAGTCCCTGATTGGGACTAATTTCTGGTCCCAGCCGGGGTACACTTTTTGGTCCAACTTTCTCCAAATTGAAATCCGTTTGCACCGTTGCGATCAGACAATCAAACTCTACACAACGATATAATTTTTATTAATTATTGACCAACTTTAGAATTTATTTATTTTTGGGTCCTTCTTAGTAATTAATTAATTATCAATTAATTAATACTGATAGGCCTATTTTCGGGGCGTTACACGGCTCTTAACCTATACTAGGTAAAAGCTTAACTGTATACGACTTGCCTATGAGAGTCATGACCTTCCCCTTCGGAATGAAGGTCAAGCTCAAACCAACTCAGGAGTTCCTCGTTGGGTGGGTGAGATCCCTATCCCCTTTGGAATGATAGTTCTTAGATCCCCGTGTACACGTTTTTACCTAGACAACCATTGGACCCAGCAGGTACCACATGACTCTAACTTACTAACTTATGACATAACTTGCCATTATTTCCATTCAGGTCAGTTCTTAGGGTTCGTTCTAGGTATTTCGTCCTTTAAGTGCCATTAGTTCATAGCATACATGTTCATGCATCATACACATATTCAATCACATTCATTATACTCAATCAGCGGCCTAACCCTGGGTATTGACACCCATGTTTACCGTCATGCAACACATATAGTCTCAGAATCGATCCTCGACGCAAACGAATGATTTCAGACCGGTTCAGGTACCTGACGGTACCCTTGGCGGTAGGGTTTACCGGCCCCACGGTACCAGGGTACCGTTCCCACAGTACGGGGGGTACCAACCGTGTCAGCTGGAGTACCTTCAGGTAGACCATCATGGTAGCCTCTACCGGCCAGACGGTAGAGTCCACCGTCCATACAGCACCTGGGTACCATCCTAAGTCAGGTACCGACAGAGAGAGGCGAAAATAGGGAGGCTGGCGGTAGTCAAGTACCGTGTTAACGGTACCCCCCTACTGTTTGTCGCGGCGAACACCAGACTTGCAACAGCTCCGTTTTTGTCCATCAAATAGCTTTAGTTCCCGTAAATACAAGTATAACAGATCATAAACCTCATGCATCAATCCAACATTATCTAACCATCCCTCAATCATACTATCCCAAAACATGTTTTCCACATCATAACTACGCAAACAAGGCATAATTCACGTATAGTTCAAATATATCAACCGTAACGATTCTACGAACGTAAGATTCAAACTTACGAATATAGCCATACTTTAGATGACCACGTACTCACCTCGAATTCAACGATTAAAAGCTACGAGATGGTACCCATGAATCAACAGTGTCGGATTCTTCCTCTTCCTTCTTCCTTCTCTTCTTCCTTCTCTTCTTCTCTTCTTCCTACGGCTGTCCTTCTGCTCTGTTGCGTTCGGAGATAGTGAGACACGAGAGAGAGAGACGTGAGAGAGTGGGGAGGGAGTTACGTAATTATGGTATGGCGTAAGGGTTTGGGACATGTAGGGAGTGTATTTCTACTTTTTGGGGTTTTGGGCTCCGTATTAACTGAACGTACCTAGCCCAAACGCACTTTTCGGGCCCACTGACTCCAAATCCAAATCCGATTTCAACGTTAGATTCGATCCGTCGAACCCTACACAAGAGTATAATCTTTATTGTCAAACGAGAGGTACATATAATTCACCAGCAAGTCCGTCTCAATAACTAATTAATTGTTTCTAATTAATTAATTCCAATAGGCCGGGTTTCGGGGCGTTACATTTCTCTCCCCCTTAAAAGATTTTCGTCCTCAAAATTTACCTGAGTCATTGGTCACTGAAGAGTTGAGGGTCCTGAGCTCTCATGGACTCCTCGGTCTCCCAGGTTGCTTCTTCCACCGCGTGGTTTTTCCAAAGCACCTTGACCAAGTGAACTGTCTTGTTCCTCAGTTCATTTACTTCATGTGCCAAGATCTGTATGGGTTCTTCCTCATAGGTAAGACTCTCATCGAGGGTGATTGCTCCCTTAGGTAGGACATGTGACGGATCAGATCGATTAACTCTGATAGGTCGGGTTTCGAGGCGTTACAAGGACAGCTCCGTCGACTTCGCTGTCCTTCCGTGTTGTTTTGTTTTGCAGGATTAGTTCATAAAGACCTCGCTGCATTCTGTCCTAGTGCATAATGTCCTCGCAGCCTACTGCATAATGTCCATGCAGCCCTGTCCATAATGTCCTCGCTGTCCCGTGCTTAATGTCCTCGTACAACAAGGCTGTTTGAAGATATAGAAATTTATTTTCAACTTTGTTTATTTTGTAATATTCTGAATAAGTTATAAATTCAGAATCTTATTTATTTTTATTTTCCAAGGCCATTCATCTTCCCCGTCCGCTGTAATCCGTACAAAATTGTAACAGTTCTACCCATCGATGTTAAAGCCTTGGTCCAACATTAACACAAGGCAGAATGACCTTACCTAGCCATGGGGACTTTTACCCATCGTTGGGAACCCAGCGATGGGAGGGCATACCCATCGCTGGTTAGGCATGACCGTTGTAAGTAATTTAAGATTGATTCTTTCCTTGTTTGGAAGTCAACCTCCCACCCAGCGATGGGAAGCATGTACCCATCAATGGGTAGGTGACCGTTGGCTTCAAAACTGAAGGAAAATTGGCTTACCAATGATGGGTAGGTCCATACATCGCTGGGAAGCCAATATCCTGCATATCCACATTTTAATCAATCCCATAAATCAAGTCAATCACCCCTTTAATGCCTTGGTCCGTTGGAGCCTATTTTGGCACTATAAAAAGGGGTGTTTGGGTCTGCTTTTCACATCCATTCCTCACACATTTCATAGCTTTACATTGCATCATTCCATAAACTTTTTACATAGCTTTTTAGAGCCATTTCTTGAGGAATTAAGTGTGTTCTTGATCTAAATTAGTTTACTCATATTCTACTCTTTAAGAGAGTTTTTGTTCTTGAGTGGTTAAGTGTTGTGAACACTTTAAGCGAGGTTTGTTCCCTTGGTTGTACGAAGGAAGGGCATATTCCTTCGAGTTGAAGTCTTGGAGTGCGGTATCTCCGAGCAAGTGTATTGAGGCTCGTGGGACTCGAGTTCTCAGGTTGTAACAGTTTGTTAAGCACCCGTAAGCTTAACAGAAGTAGTGTAGCTCGAGAGAGTCTCTTGGGAGGCTGGACTAGCCACACGTTGTGGTGAACTAGGGTAAAATCGGTGTGTTCTTTCCTTACACTTTTTTATTCCGCTCTTTACTTTATCCCTGCGATTTTTATTCCGCGAAAATTTATAAACATTCTCGTGCCTCACTATTCACCCNTCCCCCCCCCCCCCCCCCCCGCTCTAGTGAAGGGCACTTATTCTAACAATTGATATCAAAGCCTAACTCTCTAAAAGCCTTAACGGGTTGAGAGAACGATCTATATTTCTTTTGAGAATGTTGAGTGTAGGATCTTTTAGCGAACGACACTCTTTAACAAGGCCACCACTCTTTAATGGAGTAAATTACACTTATTGGAAAGAAAGAATGAGAATCTTCATTCAATCCGTTGATTACACACTATGGATGGCAATCAACAATGGAGTTTCTCTTCCAACGAAGAAGGTGGGCAAGAAAAGACTAAAGAAACTCGAGGAGGAGTACAATGAAGAAGATATCAAGAAGGTGGAACAAGATGCTAATGCTCTTAACCTTCTACTTTGTGCAATTGATGCGCAAGAACTTAAAAAGCTCTCTTGATATCAAACGGCTAAGAATCTATGGGATAACATTCATGAGAAATACAAAACTCTACAAGGAGAAAAAGAAGCAACCCATATTTGTCTCATGGCCAATGAGGAAGAAGAGGTAAGTACTTCTAACTCTTTTTCTTTTGAAGAATTATAAGAAGCTTTTAAAGAACTATTTGTTGAATTCAAGAAAGCTTCAAAAATTGTCAAATAGGGTAAAGATAAAGTTCATCCTTTGGAAGAAGAAAATAAATTTTTAGAAAATGATAATCTTGACCTTAAAAATAAGATTAAGGCAATGAATGAAGATGCTTCCTTTGACCAAAGTTCTACTTGTTCCTCTTGTGAGTCTTTAAAAATAGAGAATGTAGAACTTAAGAGCACCATAGAAAAACGTAAGGTAGAAGAGCCTAAGAAACTTGGTGAAGAAGTTAAGAATGATAAGCCTAGAAGAACAAATAATCCTAGGAATAAAAAAAATAATTTTAGGAAGAATAAAAATAATAAGTTGATACAACCTAGAAATGACTTTAAGAGTTTTATAAATGATAGGAATAATTTGAGACAACCTAAAAATGAGTGTAGGAACTTAATTAACAATTCTAGGAATAATGACTTTAGATCACCTAGAAATTTGTTAGCTCAACCTAGACATATGCATAATCCAAATGTAGTTTGCCATTATTGCTCTAAGATAGGTCACATAGCACCTGTTTGTTTTACGAAACTCAAGGATTTGTTTTATAGCTATGATTATTATCTTTCTAACCCTCAAGGACCCAAAAGCTATTGGGTACCTAAACGTTATTACTGGATGCACAAAAGGGTGTGCTTGAAGACTACAAAATTGTAGTGGATGCTCTTAGCACGAAACCAAATGAACCGCATCAAGGGGGAAGTTCGTTTTACGTTACTACATTTTTTGACAATTATGACATATTTTATTTCAAACAATTGGACTATTTTTAACCCAAAAGGATCCAAAAAGACATTGGGTACCTAAAATCATTCTTTGAAGGAACCCCAACACGAATGTAGGAGGAACCGGAAGTAGGCGAGTTTGGGTGGAAGACATCCGAATAGCGATGTTATAATAGAAACATCGATGTTCCAAAGCTCCAAGGCTAATGAAAATCACTCCAGGACATTTTAAAACATCAATGTTCAGTATCAAACATCGATGTTCAAGGAGTATATTCTTACAATATTTTTTAAGTGCTTTTTGCTAATGCCAAAAGGGGGAAGTGTTTGGGTATATGCAACAAGTGAGGGGAATCACGTTTTCAAAGACGTAGGGGGAATAACCAATACTCTCTCTTTGAAAACCCAACTTGGCTTGCATATCCCTGCCTTGGTTTGTCATTATCAAAAAGGGAGAAATTGTTAGAAAGCACTTTTCACATTGATGTTTTGACAATGCTTGTTTCTGTTTAGGTTTTGATATTGACAAACCGTCAGGAACATGGGACTAAATGAAAAGATTCAAAGTCATAGAAAAAGCTCTTTGAAGGAACAAAAAGCACAAGAAAGGCATTGACATTTCTAAAGACGACGAGATTGGCGTTTTGAAGACGTTGTTTAAATATCTAGGTTTTTATTGTAAGAAGCTCACTCAATTTCTCTAAGTCATGGCTCAAAACAAAATATGTTTTTCATGCATCAAATGAGTGTTTTCATAAATGATTTTAAGTTTCTAAAACCTCTGGTTCTTGCCTAACCAAAACCATAACCATCGGTTATCGGCGTTAGGCTATGGCATTCGGTTTTCATCATTGGTTATTGGCATTGATTTCGGCCAAATGGTCTTTGGGTTTTTATCTTTGGTCTTTGCTTCTGGACACATTTAAAGGTTTTCCAAATCATTAGTTTTCAAAAACCATAACCTTTGTTTTTTGGCGTTGGTTATCGGCATTCAGTGCTGGTTATCGGTGTTGGTTTTTGGCGTTCAAATCAATCAAGTGGTTTTTAATATTTTATGATTTTTTTTTACTTCTGGGCATATCCAAACAGTTATACAACAAGAACATGTTAAAAACCACCTTTTGTTTTTGGTCTTTTGGTGAAAACCATGTGAAACGACATAAACTTGGCTAGCCGTGGTTTTTACCTTAATGATGTGGTTTTTAAGTTTTTTATACTTGGTTTCTACATAAAATACATTTTATAAGAGTTTCCAACACTTGGTTTTCATTTTGGAGAACTATGGTTTTGACATTGGTTTTCGGCGTTGGTAGCCAAAGCATGGTTCTGGCGAACCAGCCCAACATGTATGTAGGAATTCCCAACAGCGATGTTGGCATTCAGAAGTCTTGGGCAGTAGGTTTTTGAACAACGATGTTTTCAAATGACCGTTGGGCTATTTAAGACAAAATCTTCCCATTTTTGAATGTCAAACACCCCAACATCGATGTAGACTATTAGACATCAATGTTTTGATGACCGTTAGCCATTTTTAAAGGAAAGTCAAAGCCAAAACAGCGATGTTCACTTTGTGAACAGCGCTGTCTGGCCAGATTTCAGTAGATCCACTTTTATTTTGTTTCCACAAATCAAGCTAATTGATAAGTCCGTTTCGTTCTTATCATTTACATCATATTCTAGACGTTATTGCGCGTAAATAATATTTAATCATCTTATAAAATGTGATTTCGAGGAATAAAACTCTCATTTTCGTTCTAAGAGTCATAAAAAGGGATTCCACTTAAAATCATCATAAATCATCCATTTTATGCTCAAGCACTTGAGGAAAAGAAATAAATTATCAAAGGATCAAGATTTGGCCTTGAACGAGCTTCCGGGAGGTTAAAATCCATGTTCGGGCCAAAAAGCAGCGAAATTGGGCCAAGATCTCGCACCAGCCGCGAAGCTCAAACAGACCAAGGCCTAAGGCGTCCAACTTGGACGCTTGGCCAAGTTGGACACTTGGGAGTTGGACGCCTTGGCTGGATTGCAGTCTAAGGAAGACATGTGGCAAAACCTGGTTGGCCGGAGCAGCTCAAGCGTCCCGATCTGGACGCCTGGACTTGGACGCTTCTACTTGGACGCCTCGGCATATGTCCTATAAATACAGTGTGATTCACCTCATTCAAACCATCACTTTCAGTCCCATTCTCGGGATTAGAGCTTCATATTTCAGTTCCAAGTTCTAGTTTAGCATTCTAGAAGTTTTAGAATAATTTTTGGAGAAAATTCTGCTCTCGATCTGTTCAAATACGCTTGTACGGAAGTTGTAAATTTCTTTTATTCAATAAAATGCTGTTTTAATTTATGTTTGCATAGTATGAGTTAGGGTCCGGATCTCTAAGTCCGGACTAGTTTGGTCGGTTACTTTTGATGTTAAATTAATGTTGTAATGGTTAATTTATTGTTCTTGCCTTATTTGGTTAATTAAACTCGTAAGATTTAATTGGCCATTTATTGAGAAAATATTGTGTGTCAAATGGCTATGATATTCAAGTGCAACAGATTAAGTACAAATCTAGAGATGGATGAGTAGTAATAGAAATATTATTATTCCAATTATTAATTTAATATGATAAAGTAGATCCAAATGATGTCCAGACCATAGGTCCAGATCTATACTTATACTATGTGAAATTTATTTATTATTTTTACTCCGCTCCATATATATTCGTTCCGAGAAGACTTTCATAAACCAATCCTAATCTTCGCCTAGTTAGAGTAATTAAACTGATTCCCTTCGTCCACTCCTCGAGAGATACGACACTCGGAGAGAAAACTAACCTTTTACTCGGAAGGTTTACTATCCGAAAAACTACGATTGTTAAATGGCGCCGTTGTCGGGGAGTGACACGACATTAGTTTAATTTCTTCTAATTAGCTTGGGTGAAGATTGGTTAGAACGATCTTCTAACTTCTTTTTCACCAACCACCCGTAATAATTATTATGGATAACTCCAGTGGTTTTTACGGTTCGCCTTCTTTCTACCAATCACCCAACCGCCCTCCGTTTCAAACCTATCCACCCTACCACCCACATCAGTACCCATATGATAATGCCTACCAAGTCAACAATAGATCTGACTACTATCCCTACCATGAGGAACCACCATATGATATTCCCGTCTAGGAACTTTGGATATTCTCCATACCCGAGACACTGACGGGCATGATTATTATGAACCTCATGGAGATAACGATGACTATGACCAATATGGGCCAATGCACGACAATCAATCTGACCCGCTCGTCGAAGAAATAATAAGATTAGAACAGAAAATCTTCCATTTCGACGAGGTTTTATTCGCCGAAGGCTCCTGGTACGAACTACCTTACTACCGTGACTACACCCTGTTTGCTGAAGAACAAATTGAAGCAAACTAGGTGGCAATTCGAGAAAGAGCAAAACTTATTGAATCAGTCCGGACGGAAAAGGAGTTCGAAAGGAGATTATGCGAAGGATCAAATATGATGCAGAAGATGCTGGATAATTTCCAAAGAGAGAGACTAGAAGCCGAGGCTAAAGCTGATAAATTTGTCAATGATCTCTATAAGGTTGTTGAACTTAAACGCTCCCTCCAATCTCAAGATAAAATGAGGGAGATTAATGTTCAAAACAAGGCTCTATCACTTAAGACCAACCCAGAACCACTCAACCACCAGGTCCCAATTCTAGAAGATTCACCCAGACCAACACTTTCACAGAGATCCGAGAGCATAACAACTCTCGCTAGGGCTACTATGGTAATGTTACCTGAATACCCTCCAAGCCAAGTCTAAACCAGCATAGTCGTACATGAGGTGGAACCAACTGAGCGACCTGACTCAGAACCACCTATGCTTATTCAAGAATAGAAGGAGGAGGAAGTTTTGCCTATGGCAATAAACGACCATCTCCTTAATTGTGTTGAAGACACACCTCCAGAGGAACCTGTTCTCGAGGAGATAGAGCCCACTACCTACCCCCAAGATTCCAACGTTCAAGAGTGTGAGGAGGAATCTATAGATGAAGAAATACCTAGCATAGAGGAACCAATAACGTCTATAGATAATCATGTTTCATCAGAAGACTTAGACCAAACTTTCTTTGACTCCCTACTTGACGGGTGCGACTTTATCTGCCCGAAGGATAGTTGGATCCAAAAGAGTTGGGATGAATTTCTGGTAAGTGACACTGAAGACTCATCCATGGGGGAAAGCACGGTCGTAATCATCAAACCACAATTGGATAGTCCGCCCATTGAAGACAAAGAAGAAATCAATCTCGCTATAAAGTAAAATGATGTGGATCACTTGAGGAGACTTCCGCCACCACCAATCAATACAAAGTCTCCTCCATATATCCTGTCGCCACCAAACCGCAGGAATGAGTCAAGGATTCTGAACCTTGACCGAACAAAAATTCAAACAAGGTGGCATCAGAAGAGAGTCGAAAAGGCCAAACTTTATGACTCTCGGATCGGAAAGTCACGGAAAAAGTAGCTAAGGCGTCAAGCTACGGACATTAAAGAAGTACTTAACGGGAGGCAACCTGTCATTCAGATAACTAAATTAATAAATATGCTTATTTGTTATTTACTTGACACACCAGTTGGGGGCAAGGTTTTACTCGTTTTATATTTCTATTCCACAAATGGATGTTGCTTAGATGATTCCGCATGGAAACCGCTGCACATTACAAAACATGGAAGAGCTCCCTTTGCATTAAGAGGAAGCGAAAAAGAAGTTTCTCACTTGGGGAAACACTAAGATAATCCAGCCCCTCATGGTGTTGGACCCTACTTATCTGGATGAGCTAGGGCAATGGCAGGACATTGATGACTTACTGTATGACCCAAAATGGAGAATCCTGCTATTCTTGCATGCACCAGCCAGCCTGGAAGCCACCACTGAGTTTCTATGTTCTCTTCGCTTCCTCAATGACGGAGAAGAGGCAAAATCAGGTTCAGAAGTCACCTCCACTTCAAGGGTCACATTCACTCTGATGGGTCGACTGCTGAACCTAACTTTGGCGGACTTAGGGTGGTTGATCGGTCTATACACGCTCGATGAAACGCGGAGCCTAGCCTTTGCCGATTTGCCCAACCAGTTAGATCCAGAATTCAATGTTAAGAAGTTCTGGCAAGCTCACGGGCATGGACGATTTCACAGTGGAGCAAGCCTAGCTAGGAATTCGGCACGTCCGTCTTGGAGAATTTTGCACCATGCATTGGCTCACAGCTATTTCAGTCGTTCTCACGGCCCTGACGTGGTGTTTGAGTCTGATATGCTGTTTTTCTGGAGTTTGGAGGCACGCGTACCAGTCAATTTAGCAACCTTTGTGGCTCAATTCTTGTTTGCTCAGTCTACTTGCGACCGCCAGTTTGTCTTGTGTGGGCCAATGGTTACACTCCTGGCTTGAGGATTACGTATGGCAGTTCACGATGTTCTTCTAGAATCTGCAAGCATGTTCCGACCACCGACAGGGTATTTGGCCCAGATTGCCTACAATAAGGAAGACAAGGAGGCACGTCCAAGACCGCAGCATACCATTCCTATGTCTCTCCGCGAGCTTTCTTAGGCTATGTTTGCATTCTAAAATTCTGTGGACTCTCATTTGAGGAGCATAGAGACGCTCCTTCTCACCCAGCAGTGGCAGGTGGAGGAAATACTAGGTCACATCCGAGAACAGGGAATGAAGAAAACGGAGCATGAGGTTGGTTCTAAGCAAGGCAAACGTCATGGATAGTGAGATCCCTAATTTTCCTATTACTGCATTCAGAACATTATTTTGGATATTTATATGATTTTATTGTGGAATTCCACTTTTATGACTCTTAAAACCATTTTGAGAATATTCTATGCATTATTTCATATTTACATGTGATGGTTATCTCTTATTTCAATCTTCATTATTAAATCTTGTAAGTATTGATATAACTTAGTAATTGCATGTGAGCATTTCAACCATTAACTCCGATTCAAAAACACTCTTAACCACGAGGGCGTGGTTTCGTTTAAGTGTGAGGAGGCAAGAGTTCTTAGTTGAAATGATCTTTTTAGGAATTGTTTTGTCTATATATTTGTAGAAATGGATTTTTATAGAATAGTCATTAATTTTAATTGTTTGATTAACTAAAACTTTAGTTATCACCCGTAAAATTGGAAATTTTTAAACTTTTTTGCCAAATTTATATTTTTACTCTAACCTTGTGGGAATGTTTTCTAAAATGATTTGGGATAAATTCACAACTGACTAAGAGTTTTTAAGATCAATCAATTTTTAGCTGCTTTATTGAAAATCTTTTTGCAAATACTCCTCTATCTTTCGAGCTATGAGTATTTGTTGGTTCTTAAAAAGAGTTATTTTCAAAGTATAAGTGGTGATGTTTCAAAACATACTTTGGCGAGACCGAGATTCTTGTTTTAGCCAAAAAGCAGTTGGTTCGAGGTCAACTGATGAGGCATGGTGCGTATGGCAAAAAGCACGTGGTTCTATATTGCGTGATGAGGCCTTTTGAGTGTTATAGTCAAAAAGCATGCGGTTCTATGTCACGTGATGAGACTTTCTAGAGTGAATATCCAAAAAGCTCGTGGTTCTATGTCACGGGATGAGGTTATAAATTTTTCTTGTGTCAACATGACAAAGTTATGCCAAAGAAAATTAAACCCTTATACTTTGACTAATACTTTTGCAAGAACATGTTTTCCAATTTAGCCATTAAAAACTATTTGATCTTTAAAGTACTCTTATAAATGTAGTTATCCAAAGGAAAGTTTGGAAAATTTTGGTTGTTTAGGTTTGTGTAAAAATATTGGTTTGACAAAATTCTTTTACATTTCTAACAATTTGGGTGAGAATCTAAAGGCTCATTTCTTCTTAACAAAAAGGTTGATGGCTATCTTATTTCTTCTTTCCTTCATAATATGTAGCTTAAACTACCTTCCCTCTGCAATTATTAATTTGCCTTTATATTTGTAATTATTCAACTTGTTGCTTGAGGGCAAGCAACATTTAAGTGTGAGGAATTTGAAAAGTCCGTTTCGTTCTTATCATTTACATCATATTCTAGACGCTATTGCACGTAAATAATATTTAATCATCTTATAAAATGTGATTTCGAGGAATAAAACTCTCATTTTTTTTCGTTCTAAGAGTCATAAAAAGGGATTCCACTTAAAATCATCATAAATCATCCATTTTATGTTCAAGTACTTGAGGAAAAGGAATAAATCATCAAAGGATCAAGATTTGGCCTTGAACGAGCTTCCGGGAGGTTAAAATCCACGTTCGGGCCAAAAAGCAGCAAAATTGGGCCAAGATCTCGCACAGCCGCGAAGCCCAAACGGACTAGGGCCCAAGGCGTCCAACTTGGACGCCTGGCCAAGTTGGACGCTTGGGAGTTGGACGCCTCGGCCTTTGTCCTATAAATACAGCGCGATTCACCTCATTCCAACCATCACTTTCAGTCCCATTCTCGGGATTAGAGCTTCATATTTCAGTTCCAAGTTCTAGTTTAGCATTCTAGTAGTTTTAGAATAAAATGCTGTTTTAATTTATGTTTGTATAGTATGAGTTAGGGTCCGGATCTCTAGGTCTGGACTAGTTTGGTCGGTTACTTTTGATGTTAAATTAATGTTGGAATGGTTAATCTATTGTTCTTGCCTTATTTGGTTAATGAAACTCGTAAAGTTTAATTGGCCATTTATTGAGAAAATATTGTATGTCAAATGGCTATGATATTCAATTGCAACAGATTAAGTACAAATCTAGGGATGGTTGAGTAGTAATAGAAATATTATTATTCCAATTGTTAATTTAATATGATAAAGTAGATCCAAATGATGTCCAGACCATAGGTCCAGATCTATACCTATACTATGTGAAATTTATTTATTATTTTTACTCCGCTCCTTCTATATTCGTTCCGAGAAGACTTTCATAAACCAATCCTAATCTTCGTCTAGTTAGAGTAATTAAACTGATTCCCTTTATCCACTCCTCGAGAGATACGACACTCGGAGAGAAAACTAACCCTTTACCGGGAAGGTTTACTACCCGAAAAACTACGATTGTCACTAATCAACCCCAATCTTCTCCCAACCGTTGCACCTTGTTTTTGGGTATAAAAGGGGGTCTCTTGGGTCTACTTTTTACAACCATTTCTCACACATTTCATAGCTTTACATTGCATCATTCCATAAACTTTTTACATAGCTTTTTAGAGTCATTTCTTGAGGAATTGAGTGTGTTCTTGATCTAAATTGTCTTACTCATATTCACTCTAAAAGAGAGTATTGTTCTTGAGTGATTTAGTGTTTTTAGACACTTGATAAGAGAAAGGTTTTCTCTTGATTAGTTCGAGGGAAGGGTTGTTTCCTTTGAAGGTTTGTTGAGGCTCGTGGGACTCGAGTTCTCAGGTTGTAACGATTTGTTAAGCACCCGTAAGCTTAACGGAAGTAGTGTAGCTTGAGAGAGAGTCTCTCGGGAGGCTGGACTAGCCACACGTTGTGGTGAATCAGGGTAAAATCGGTGTGTTCTTTCCTTACGCTTTTTTATTCCGCTCTTTACTTTATCCCTGCGATTTTTATTCCGCAAAAATTTATAAACATTCCCGTGCCTCACTATTCACCCCGCCTCTAGTGAAGGGCATTTATTCTAACACATACGTCATAAAAACATCTCAGCATGGCCATGGAATTTCCTCAGTCATAACTTATTAGTGGGCCCCATAAGACATTAATCTCTTAAAAAGAGTAATGACAAATCCTATGTACGTAATATATGTTTTTGAATACGCGCTACGGCATACCCAAAACAAAGCCTTTATACCATCTTTATTTCATATATTGTAGGACAATGCATCAAAGCATGCGGGTTCACATATGCCAAAAACGTAATACTTCAAGTCGAAGGATAGTTACACCCGTGGTCGCTCTAAAGATTCTTAGAGCATGAACTAAAAGTTCAAGCAACATCTTTAGGATGGGTCAGTCCGGCATCTTATTATCTCCAGATAATATCTTCCCATGTGCAGATGCGAACACACCGTCATTGACTATGAGACTAAGTCAAACATCCAACACACACTAGTCTCACATGCATTAACGATATCCTACTCTCGTTAATACTCGACTAGGCACATTCAAATAAATATTTATTTCAAGATGTTAGTCTCATCAGTAGAATAACACTATCTGATAAACATCTTTAAATATAAATCTAGGAATATAATATTTGTTTACATTAGAATGAGAAGTGTAAAAGTATTATATATCTGCCTATACATGATAGAATAACGATAAGTAGTTAGTGACAATTGTAGTTTTTCGGGTAGTAAACCTTCCCAGTAAAGGGTTAGTTTTCTCTCCGAGTGTCGTATCTCTCGAGGAGTGGACGAAGGGAATTAGTTTAATTACTCTAACTAGGCGAAGGTTAGGATTGGTTTATGAAAGTCTTCTCGAAACGAATAAAAAGGGGGTAGAGTAAAAATAATAAATTAAGTTTACATAGTATAAGTATAGATCTAGACCTAGGGTCAAGACATCATCTGGATCTATTTTATCATATTAAATTAACAATTGGAATAATAATACTTCTATTACTACTCATCCATTTCTAGATTTGTACTTAACCTGTTGCACTTGAATATCATAGTCAATTGACATACAATATTTTCTCAATAAATAGCTAATTAAATCTTCCGATATTAATTAACTAAATAAGGCAAGAACAATGTACTAACCATTCCAACATTAATTTAATATAAGAAAATAAACAACCAAACTAGACCGGACCTAGAGATCCTGACCCTAACTCATACTATGCAAACATGAATTAAGACAGCATTTTATTAAATAAAGAAAACTTACAACTTCCGTAAAAGCGGAACAGAACTGATCGGGAGTAGAATTCCTCCAAAAATTACTCTAAAACTACTAAAATGCTAAACTAATATTTGGAACTGGAATATAAAGCTTAATTCCCGAAAATGGGAGTGAAAGTGATGTGTTGAATGGGGAGAGTCGCGCTGTATTTATAGGACAGAGGCCGAGGCGTCCAAGTCAAAGCGTCCGGATCCAAAGCGTCCAAGGTTGGACGCCTTACGCGGCCCGTCCATTCGCTGCTTGCCACGTGGCTTCCTTGATTTGCAATCCAGCCAAGGCGTCCAACTCCAAGCGTCCAACTTGGCCAAGCATCCAAGTTGGACGCCTTGAGGCCTTGGTCCATTGGGCTTCGCGGCTGTTACGAGATCTTGGCCCCATTTCACTGATTTTCGGCCCGAATGTCGATTTTATCTTCTCGGAAGCTCGTTCAAGCCCGAAACTTGATCCTTTGATGATTTATTCCCTTTTTCTAGAGCATTTGAACATAAAATAGATAATTTATGATGATTTTATGTGGAATCCCTATCTATGACTCTTAGAACAAAAATGAGAGTTTTATCCATCAAAATCACATTTTATGAGATGATTAAATATTATTTATGTGCAATAACGTTTAGAATATGATGTAAATGATAAGAACGAAATGGACTTATCAAATTCCTCACACTTAAACGTTGCTTGCCCTCAAGCAACAAATTGAATAATTACAAGTATAAAGGCAAATTAATAATTGCAGAGGGAAGGTTTAAGCTACATATTATGAAGGAAAAAAAAAGAAATAAGATAGTCATCAACCTTTTTGTTAAGAAGAAATGAACCTTTAGATTCTCACCCATATTGTTAGAAATGTAAAAGAATTTTGGCAAACCAATATTTTTACACCAACCTAAACAACCATAATTTTCCAAACTTTCTTTGGGATAACTACATTTGTAAGAGTACTTTAAAGATCAAATAATTTTTTTTAATGACTAAATTGGAAAACATGTTCTTGCAAAAGTATTTGTCAAAGTGTAAGGGTTTAATTTTCTTTGGCATAACTTTGTCATGTTGACACGAGAAAAATTATAACCTCATCCCGTGACATGGAACCACGACCTTTTTGGATATTCACTCTGGAAAGTCTCATCACACGATATAGAACCGCATGCTTTTTGACTCTAACACTCAAAAGGCCTCATCACGCAATATAGAACCACGTGCTTTTCGGCATACTCACCACGCCTTATTAGTTGACCTAGAACCAACTACTTTTTGGCTAAAACAAGAATCTCGGTCTCACCAAAGTATGCTTTGAAACATCACCCCTTATACTTTGAAAATAACTCTTTTTAAGAAACAACAAATACTCATAAGAGAATCAGCAAAAAGATTTTCAATAAAGCACTTAAAAATTAATTGATCTAAAAAAACTCTTAATAAATTGTGAATTTATCCCAAATCATTTTAGAAAACATTCCCAAAAGGTTAGAGTAAAAATAAAAGTTTGACAAAAATTTTAAAAATTTCCAATTTTTATGGGTGACAACTAAAGATTAATTAATCAAACCAATAAAATTGATGAATATTTTATAAAATCTTTTCCTACAAATATATAGACAAAACAATTCCTAAAAAGATCATTTCAACCACGAACTCTTACCTCCTCACACTCAAACGGAACCACGCCCTCGTGGTTAAAGGTGTTTCAGAATTAGAGTTAATGGTTGAAATGTCCACATGCAATTACTAAGTTATCTCAATACTTACAAGATTCAACGATGAAGATTGAAATAATTAGATAACCATAACATGTAAATATGAAATAATGCATAAAATTTTCTCAAAATGGGTTTAAGAGTCATAATGTGAAATTCTAAAATAAGATCATATAATTATCCAAAAATGATGTTCTGAATGCAGTATTAAGAAATTAGGGATCTCACTATCCCTGACGTTTGCCTTGTTTAGGACCTGCCCCATGCTCAGCCTTCTTTGTTCCTTGTTCCCGGGTGTATTCAAGTATTTCCTCCACCTGCCATTGTTGCACAAGAAGGAGCGTCTCCATGCTCCTCAAGCGAGAGTCCACAGAATCCTGGAATGCAAACATAGCCTGTGAAAGCTCATGAAGGGTCATGGGAATTGTATGTTGCTTTCTGGGGCGTGCCTCCTTGTCCTCCTTATTATAAGCAATCTGGGTCAAATACCTTGTCGGCGGTCGGAACATGCTTGCGGCTTCTGGGAGAACATGGGGGACTGTCATACATAATCCTCGGGCCAGAAGTGTAACCATTGGCCCACACAAGACAAACTGGTGGTTGCAAGTTGACTGGGCAAATAGGAATCGAGCAACAAAAGTTGCCAGATTGACTGGTACGCGTGCTTCCAGACTCCAGAAAAATAGCATATCAGAATCAAACACCACGTCATTGTTAGAATAAGTGACCAACGCTAGAGGGGGGTGAATAGCGTTTGATCATAGAAATCGCAGGAATAAAAAAAATTAAGAACGTGAAAAATAAAGAGCGTAGAAAGCGTAAAGGGAGCACACCAAGATTTATACTAGTTCACCACAACGTGTGGCTAATCCAGTCTCCCGAGAGACTCTCTCGAGCTAAACTACTTCCATTAAGCTTACGGGTGCTTAACAAACCGTTACAACCTGAGAACTCGAGTCCCACGAGCCTCAACAACACTTGCTCGGAGATACCGCACTCCAAGACTTCAACCCGAAGGAAAATACCTTTCCTTCGTACAACCAAGGGAAACAAGCTTCCCTTAACGTGTATACAACACTTAAACACTCAAGAACAAGACTCTCTTTAAGAGTAGATGATGAGTAAACTAAGTACGCTCAAGAACAACTCAAACTTCACACAAATTGGCTCTAGAAAGCTATGGAAAATGATGTTGTTTGAATGCAATGATAATAGGAGTAATGTGAAGTGAATTGATGAGAAAAGCAGACCCAAACACCCCTTTTTATAGTGCCAAA
>OOIL02005477.1:46896-59396 GCA_900332095.2 Cuscuta campestris
ACCCTTTTTGAGGATGAGGCTTTGAGAGCGAGACCGGGACTCTTGTCAAGAGAAGGTTTAAGAATAGTGGATTCATAAGTTTTAAGATTACCTCGAAGACCATCGATGGTGACATTGGTGTTACCAATCGACTCATATATGGCATCGGCTTTTGAACGCCATTCCGGTGTTAGGCTCCGAAGGATTTTTCGAACAAGATCTTTGTTCGAGTATGTTTTACCAAGGACATGGAGATCATTGATGATCTTTAAAAATCAGTCGAACATTTGATCAACACTTTCAATTTCCTTCATTTTAAACAACTCATATTCATGCGTTAGAAAATCAATTTTAGCTTCACGGACTTGAGGCGTACCTTCGTATGTCACTTCAAGCTTATCCCACATTTCTTTTGCGGTGGAGCAAGAAGAAATTTTCCGGTAGTCATCCGGGTTAGTTGCACAAAATATCATGTGTTTAGCTTTTTCAAAAGCTTCTACCTTCTTGATGTCTTCAACATCATATTCTTCCTCCTTCTTTGGGATGGTGATTTCACCAACCTTTTTCATTGGCATAGTCTCACCATTTTTGATGATTAACCACAGTTGGAAGTTGATTGACCGAATGTAAATCCTCATTCTTTCCTTCCAATAGGTGTAGTTTGTTCCATCGAAGAGTGGAGGTCTAACGGTGGAGTGTCCTTCGCTTAATCCTGCATACGACATTCTCAACAAGAAAATATAGATCGTTCTCTCAACCCGTTAAGGCTTTTAGAGAGTTAGGCTCTGATACCAATTGTTAGAATAAGTGACCAACGCTAGAGGGGGGGTGAATAGCGTTTGATCATAGAAATCGCAGGAATAAAAAAATTAAGCTTACGGGTGTTGGACGCTCGAGGCATCCAACTTGGCCAAGCGTCCAAGTTGGACGCCTTGAGGCCTTGGTCCATTGGGCTTCACGGCTGTTACGAGATCTTGGCCCCATTTCACTGATTTTCGGCCCGAATGTCGATTTTATCTTCTCAGAAGCTCGTTCAAGCCCGAAACTTGATCCTTTGATGATTTATTCCCTTTTTCTCAAGCATTTGAACATAAAATAGATAATTTATGATGATTTTATGTGGAATCCCTATCTATGACTCTTAGAACAAAAATGAGAGTTTTATCCATCAAAATCACATTTTATGAGATGATTAAATATTATTTATGTGCAATAACGTTTAGAATATGATGTAAATGATAAGAACGAAACAGACTTATCAGTTAGCCATCAGGGCACAACTCCAACAATATCTTAGAGTTTTTCTAGATATCCTTAATAGTTCATCATCAATTTCCAACTAGAGTTCTTCTAGATATTCTTAACAATACAATTCATTAATTCAAATCATTTCATAATCATCGATGTATTCATTTCAAATCATAGTTTAAATCATTCACAATAATAATTTAAATCAGTAGGTTCATCATCAATACATCATATTCATCCATAACCATAATCATCACAATATTTAATAACAATTAGCGGCCTAGCGTCGAGTGTTAACACTCTAGCTTACCGTCATGCATCACATAAAGTCCTCTTAATTGTCAACACAACATTTTTATTCCAAGAGATCATCTTTATAATAATCATAATTGGTTGGTATCAACAATAGGATTCCATAGTTCAAAAATCATGTTTTCTAAACAATAATTGATTAATATATGATAGGAATTCCAATTAATAGCTACTGGCTTCGTTTTCTTCAGTATGGTAGGATGATAATCGATTATCACTTCTGATAATCGACTATCTGAATTTCAGAATGGGGTGATAATCATTATCACATTCTGATAATCGATTATCATCTTTTGATTCATTTTCAGAGAAGTCTGACAATTGATTGTTACATTCTGACAATCGATTGTTGCTCTGTTGTGTTCAAAAAAATCTGCAGAAAAATGAATACTCAACTTTTAAGTTAATAATCGATTATTCATCATCTTCTTCCTCGAGTCACTTTTCGGAAATGTCATTTTTAATCACCGAACTTCAATTAGAGTATATGAAAATGTTCCCCAAAGTTCATAGATCATTTTGGCATCATTAATTCGTAATTTTAACATCAAATTCATGGTTTATGATTCTTAGTACTTCAAGCATGTCAAACAAAAAACTCAACCGAATGACCATTTATGAACGTAGAAACGACCTATATGAACATTCTAGTCATTAGATATATCTACGAGCTTACCTCAAAGCTTAACGAAGGTTTTAGAAATTTTCCAGTGAAACTTCCGGCGACGATAACTCTTATCTCCGGCGATTCCACACCAAATTGACAGCACCACAACACTCTTTACACTCAATGCTAACTCTCAGAAGAAATTTGAGGGAGAATGGTGAAGAAATGAGAAAGATTGAGTTTTACTTATATAATAGTTTTGATGAAGAAGAAGCCAGGAATGTCTCCTTCACAAATCTTGCGATCGGCGTAGTGGGGAAGGAGGCGTCGTCTAAACAGTTCCATGTATGGGACCAATTTTGGTTCTAGTCGGGGTACACTTTTTGGTCCAACTTTCTCCAAATTGAATTCTGTTTGCACCATTGCGATCAGAAGGTCGAATACTATTCAACGATATACTTTTCACAATTATTTGAAATACTTTTTCTGACAATATATTTATGGGTGTTTGACTTTGACAGAGTCAAAATTCATTTAATTGACCTTTATTCAAAAAGGTTATTTAATTCATATCATTTATTCCCATGATTTATTTTAATAAATCATTTCAATATTTACCTCACAAGTCAATTTCTTAATCTATTGTTGATTTGGGTCTGTACTCAGGTTCCCAATCAAGATCACAAAATAAGTCAACATGTTGGATTTATCTCTATGAGATTTATCTAGATTGTGGTATTATATATCAGAACATATTTCCTTTTTGGCCCAAAGCCCAATAACAATTTATTTTTAATCAAAACAAATTTGTTTAATTCAATATTTAATTCAATAAATATTAGGATATGTATTGGGGCGTTACGCAAGCGGCGATAATGCATGGTTTGACGATAGAGTTGCATGGACTCATAAAACTCGAAAAGTAGGTCAGGGTAGATTGGATCTCGGATTTGAAGAAAATGACTCTAACTTGTCTCCGTGAGGAGTTCAAGAACTTAGATGGGAATATTGTCTATCTTCAAAACTTGTCCTTCGATAACGTTTGTGTTGTTGGAACACAGGTTTACGCCTATGTCGTACTAAACTGTGTTTGTTTTATGACATGTTTTGATAATGCCAAACCGCCGTGACAATAACAAGGTTAAAGTGAGCAAAACCAAGGCGAAGGAACATGGCATGATGATTTGAGAACCAAGAACCAAGAATCAAGAACGAAGACTTAGAATTGTATTGAGTCGGTCTTAATGTGATCAAGACCGGCACAAACTTTCAAAACATGGCTCTCTAGGCTCATTTCATCAAAATACACTTTGCATATTCAAAAATGGTTTTCTTAAGTTTTAAACATGCCTAAAAACACTTGGAGTTTGCCCAAACAAAAAACCAAGCCATCCGGTGTTCGGTATTCAAAAACTGGCGTTTGGCCTTCGGTTATCGGCGTTGGTATTTGGTGTCTGAACCAACCAAGTAGTTTTCAACTTTTAATGATTGGATTTTACATCTAGGTATATTTAAATAGTTCTCCAACAAAAACGCTTTAGAAACATCTGGAACAGCGATGTAGCCTTCCTTACATCGCTGTCCAACCTAACCCAAAAACAATTGCATTGGCAGAAAGTTTTTGGACAACGCTGTTGTCCCAGCAACAGCGATGTCAGGCCAAACTTTCCACCTTCAAAGTCAGGCCTAAATAGCGATGTTCAAGTTGTGAACATCAATGTAGGCACCTGACCGTTGGGGGGAATTTATGGTTAAAACTTTTCTTGTTTGGAAGTCAACAGCCAAAACAGCGATGTAGGGGTATTGTACATCGCTGTTGGCATGACTGTTGCTTCCCAATTTTCAAAACCCAAGCTTGGAACAGCGATGTCCAAGCCTAGGACAGCGCTGTCTGGGTGAATTTCAGCAGATCCAAATTTAATCAAATCCCACAAATTGTGCCAATCACCCCTTAAATGTTTTGATCCGTTGGAGCCTATTTTTCCACTATAAAATGGGGTGTTTGGGTCTGTTTTACACAACACATTACTTCACAACTCCTATTCTTTCATTGCATATTATTCATACATTATTCATAGCTTTTTGAGAGCCACTTTTGTGAAGTTCGTGTTGTGATCTTGAGCGTATTACTTTACTCATATTCACTCTTTTGAGAGAGCCTTGGTCTTGAGTGTTCTTAGTGTTTATAGACATCAAGGAAAGTTTGTTTCCCTTGGTTGTACGAAGGAAAGGTGCTTTTCCTTCGGGTTGAAGTCTTGGAGTGCGGTATCTCCGAGCAAGTGTTGTTGAGGCTCGTGAGACTCGAGTTCTCAAGTTGTAACGGTTTGTTAAGCACCCGTAAGCTTAACAGAAGTAGTGTAGCTCGAGAGAGTCTCTCGGGAGACTGGATTAGCCACACATTGTGGTGAACCAGTATAAATCCTTGTGTGCTCCCTTTACTTTTTCTACGCTCTCTACTTTTCACGCTTTTGAATTTTTTATTCCTGCGATTTCTACGATCAAATGCTATTCAC
The DNA here is from genome assembly GCA_900332095.2 of Cuscuta campestris. NCBI lineage: Eukaryota > Viridiplantae > Streptophyta > Magnoliopsida > Solanales > Convolvulaceae > Cuscuta > Cuscuta campestris. The sequence continues at coordinate 51,556 of OOIL02005477.1, forward strand.
CCCCCCTCTAGCGTTGGTCACTTATTCTAAAAATTGGTATCAGAGCCTAACTCGCGTCCAAAACTTAACCATTTGAGAGTAAAAGCGATCATGGGTTCTTCTTCTAGAAATTTGTATGCAGGAATAGGTGAAGGGCAATCAACCACACGACCACCTCTTTTTGATGGAATCAATTATACATATTGGAAAGAACGAATGAGAATCTATATTCATTCCACGAACTTCCAATTATGGTTGGTTATCAAAAACGGGGAAGAGGTGCCAATGAAGAAAGTCGGAGATTGTTGAAACATGGGCTTGTCACGTTTTTCGTACTAAAGCCGTGTTTGTTCTTATGACAGGTTTTGATAATGCCAAACCGCCGTGACCAAGTCGAACATTGAATATACAAGGCGAAGAACGAAGATAAGAGCAAGAGCTAAACGAAGACCAAGAACGAAGACCTTAGTCATAGTATTGAGTCGGTCTTTATTGTGATCAAGACCGACCCAATCTTTAAACCTTGGCTCTTTAGGCTAAAATCTCTCATTGCATTTATTACATCATAAAAATGTTTTTCAAACTTTTTTAAGTCATTAAAAACACTTGGTGTTCGCCCAAACCAAAAACCAAGCCATCCAGTGTTCGGCTTTCAGAAACCAGCGTTCGGCTTTCGGTTATCGGCTTTGGTTTTTGGCATCCGAACCAACCAAGTGGTTTTCAGCATTTGATGATCTGCTTTCACTCTTTGGAATGTTTAAACGGTTCTCCAACAAAAACACTTTGAAAACCATATTTCGCTTTTAGTCGTTTGACAAAAACCACGCAAAACAGCGTAAACTTGGCTAGCCGTGGTTTTTACTCAAATGACGTGGTTTTTAAAGTAACTCACTTGATTTCTTAGCCAAATACATCAAATAAGTGCTTCAAACACTTGGTTTTTATTTTGGAGAACTTTGGATTTTTCGGTCGGTTTTTGCATCGGTTGGCTAGGCCGTGGTTAAGGCAAAGACCATGGGTTTTTGGCTAACCACCCACCCAGCAATGGGAAGATCTTCCCATCGATGGGTAAGCGGTCCCTAAGCCAAACCAACTTCCAGAACCATGCCAAACAGCGATGGGAGGTTCTACCCATCGCTGTTCAAGCCTTGGTCCAACATTATCACAAGGCAGAATGCCCCTTCCCAGCGATGGGAACCTTTACCCATCGATGGGAACCCAGCGATGGGAGGGCATACCCATCGCTGGTTAGGCTTGACCGTTGTGAGTCATTTAAGGCTGATTCTTTCCTTGTTTGAAAGTCAACCTCCCACCCAGCGATGGGAAGAATTTACCCATTGATGGGTAGGTGACCGTTGGCTTCAAAACTCAAGGAAAATTGGCTTACCACCGATGGGTAAGTTCCAAATATCGATGGGAAGCCAATATCCTGCATATCCCAAATTTATTCAATCCCATAAATCAAGCCAATCACCCCTTTAATGCATTGGTCCGTTGGAGCCTATTTTGGCACTATAAAAAGGGGTGTTTGGGTCTGCTTTTCTCATCAATTCACTTCACAATATTCATATTATCATTTCATTCAAACAACATTTTTAATAGCTTTTAGAGCCAATTCGTGTGAAGTTTGAGTTGTTCTTGAGCGTATATATTTTACTCAATATCCACTCTTAAGGAGAGTCTTGTTCTTGAGTGTTCTTAGTGTTGTATACACATTAAGGGAAGCTTGTTTCCCTTGGTTGTACGAAGGAAAGGTATTTTCCTTCGGGTTGAAGTCTTGGAGTGTGGTATCTCCGAGCAAGTGTTGTTGAGGCTCGTGGGACTCGAGTTCTCAGGTTGTAACGGTTTGTTAAGCACCCGTAAGCTTAACGGAAGTAGTGTAGCTCGAGAGAGTCTCTCGGGAGACTGGATTAGCCACACATTGTGGTGAACGAGTATAAATCTTGGTGTGCTCCCTTTACGCTTTCTACGCTCTTTACTTTTCACGTTCTTAATTTTTTATTCCTGCAATTCCTACGATCAAACGCTATTCACCCCCCCTCTAGCGTTGGTCACTTATTCTAACAGAGATAAGTTGATCCCCAAGACCGAAGACGAATTTGATGCCGAAGACATCAAGAAAGTAGAAAACTATGCAAAGGCGATTAACATGCTCTACTGCGCGGTCAATCCCGATGACTACCGCAAGATCTCCTGCTGCTCAACCGCCAAGGAGATGTGGGATAAGCTCGAGGTGACGTACGAAGGAACAGACCAAGTACGTGAAGCCAAGATCGACTTCCTCACCCAAGAGTATGAGATGTTCAGGATGAAGGAGCACGAGAAGATCGACAATATGTTCAACCATTTTTCCAAGATAGTCAACGATCTTTATGCATTAAAGAAGACGTACACCGATAGGGATCTTGTGCGAAAGATCTTACGGAGCTTGACATCCGAATGGCGATCCAAGGCCGATGCCATCTATGAATCAATCGGCACATTAAATGTCACCATCGACGGTCTAAGAGGTAATCTAAAAACCTATGAATCTACTACTCTTAACCCGTCTTTAAATGACCAAAGGAAAGGGATATCATTAAAAGCCGTCAAAGAATTAATGATGGATGATTCAAGCAGCGATGATGAAGTCAAGCTTGTCATGAAGAAGTTTTGTAAACTTCTAAGGAAGAAAGAAAAGGTTGAGGATGGCCCTGTGTGCTATGGATGTGGAAAAGCCGGGCACATCAAGAACAAATGCCCGAAAAGTGGAAGGAATGCTCGGCACTTCAAAAGGAAAAGGGCATATATCTCTTAGGGTGGCGACTCCGGCGACGAATCAACCGACCAAGACGAGGATGAAGCTGCTGTTGGGTTCTACGCTTGGATAGGGCAGCGGAAATATAAAAATTTTGGGTCCAAACGTAGATCGACACAGGACCTCTTATGATTATTATAAGTTATTGTTGAGAAATATATCTTTCTTGGCGAGCAAGCAAAGATATGTGTAGGTTGATGGATTGATCCAAGAGCTAGCCACAAAAGTATATGACTTCCAGTTGAGACACACCAACAATGAAGAGCGTTCTAGAGAAAATTATGCTAGTAATTTTACTCTAGAATATTTCTAAAATATAAAATATTTGGTGTAAAGTATTTAAGAGAACAAAACAAATTTTTCTCTCTTAAAAGGTGCTAGGGCCGAAATTCCAAGGTCTCAAAAGGGGTGGGATGATCTCCTATTTATAAGGAGTATAATCCCCATTCCTATTCCTAATAGGAATGTACTTTTTAGAGTTTAGGAAGGAAATCAAATCACATTCCTATTCTACTTAGGAAATTTCGAATCTCACTTTAAGGAAGCTTCCAATTTATTTTGTCAACTTTAATTATCATATAATTAACACAAAATAAATAATATAACATTTATTATATATACATATACACGAAATATATATATATATATACTTACATATATATATATATACGGCGATACATATATAAATATATATACGCACATACATATAAATATAAATATAATGTTATATTTTGTTCCTTAAATAATATTTGACAAACTTAATTATCATATAATTCAAATGTCCAAATATCAAATATATAAATATATATATAATCTAGTGCCTTAATAATAATAAAATAAAATAATAAACAATTTATTATTCACATATATATATCCGAATATATATATATATATATACTTTATTATTATTAAATATATTTGACAAACTTAATTATCACATAATTAAAATGTCCAAATATAAATATTTATTTATATACGTGTTTGTGTATCTAATCATATTGTCACACAATATAATATACACAACATATAAATAAAATGCAACTTTACTCCACTTAAATATTCTACACTTTCATATGTTCTATGTGTGTGACCCTATTCTAGGCATCTATAAAATTGGCCATAGTATATAATACTACAAGTGATAAGTGGTATCTAGCAACACATTATCACCCCCAAATTATAGATTAAAGCTCTTGGAACAATTCCTTCAACGACACATCCTATTTGTATAACCCTTATCCCTTTATCACTAATATCTTGATTTAACACAAGGTATGGGGTGTGTCACCTTGTTAAACTTAAATCGATGGTTTACTGATTCTTCGATTGACTTGTGGGATTCAAATAACATATTTATTTGGGCATGGCCATGCACTTCCCAAGTCACATCAAACAGTGGGCCCTAAGATATTATACTCCATCAAAGAAGGGATAAATTCTATCTACGTCATTCACATCTTCGCTTAAGTTTCATTGCATACCCAAAACATAACTGTACATCCACCAATATTTCAGATGACATAAATCATGCCTCAAAGTATACAACTCAACTTACCAAAGAATGTAATGACTTCAAGTCATTCCTATCAATATGATTACCAGCGTACTCTTATTATAATTGTGAAATTGAGTTTGGGTATATAATAAGAGTATCGCCCAGTTAGGTCGTTGTATAGGTTATACCAACGGATGCATATCTAAGTCTATTGTGAAATAGAATAGCCTATGAGACGCAGCTATCTCATCTCATACGTATTAGTCTTGATATATTATGATGTCTGTATTGTCATAATATTCGACTAAGGATATTTTAGATGTAGCCTCTATCTTTGTAACAGCCTCATAATTAGAACGTCGTAGTTCTCATATATATTACTAGAGTGCCTACTCTATGGACTAAAGCTATGTTTAAATCTCACGAGACGACTTAAACAATCTTTAGGGCCTATTGTTCTTGATATAATATAGATATGGAATCATAAGTTGGCCTCTAGGGCTCACTTATATTCAACAGCTGCCAACCTCTGTCTCATGGCACACGAAGACCAAACCGACGATGTACAAGAGGTATGTACCATTTCTTCCGACTCTTCCTTTGAAGAAATGCAAGAAGCACTTCACGAACTTTATGATGAATTTGTTAGCGCTTCTAAAATCAACAAATCGTTAAAGAAACGCCTCTCCACCCTTGAAAATGATTTTGAAAAACTAGAAAAAGATAATGAGAAGTTGAAACAAGAAAATAAATTTTATGGCAAAATGAGCGCCGACAAACCGGAAAGTTCCTCAAAAAAATGTGAATATTGTAAAGCTTTAAAGGAACAAGTCACTAAACTTGAGAGTACGGTTAAGAAATTTAATACTTCGCACAGAGATCTTAATTTACTCCTTGACACCATGCATTTTTCTAAACAAGGAATAGGCTTTAATAAAAATGGAGCTAAGGATAAAGAAAACGTTGAGCAATCACCTAGACAACCACCTAAGGTTCAACGTAAGAAACTTAAAAATCAGAATAACAGAAAACCTAGTCAATCTAAGAACCTAGGAATGAAAATGTTCATGGTAGACGTACAACCTAAGAAAAATGATTTTGTGCATAATAATAATTTTTCTCAAAATAGAAGAAATAATATGAGAACACCTAGAAATGATCCTTTTGAAGACATGCATAAATCATCCTTTTCTCAAAATAGGACAAACATGGTTAGCCCCCCTAGCTATTATCAACCTAGGCATATGTTCAACCCAAACGTAGTATGCCATTATTGCAATAGGGTAGGACATATAGCTCCCGTGTGTTTTACCCGACATAGGCACTTCACCTGTAATGAAACACACAACATTTTTGGTGCTAACGAAAAGAAATCCTTTAGAAAAGGATATTCGTATCATAGGCAATCTCCACAGGAAAATGCACAAAAGAAACCGTATTATTTCTTCTACTTTGACGAAAAGAAGAAAGTCCACATTCCGTTACCGGAACCAACACAGACCACACCGAGATATCGGCACTCCGTTTAGGTAGATTGCAACCGACCATCCACGGGACTACGGGTTGGCCAAGGTAACCCCTAAATAATCATCAAATCGTGTGTGTGTGTGTGGAAATAAACATTCAGTGTGTGTGTGTGGATAATAAAAACCAATTAACCTCCAAGGACCCATAAAAATATTTTAGGTACCAAAGTGTTACTTTGTAGGTAATCAACAAGCAACAAAACCAGGGGGAACCATGCAAATAGCGATGTCTAGGAGACCCAACAGCGCTGTTGATGGAAACACCGTCAACTATCTTGCTCAAACAGCGCTGTATCATAGCCCAACATCGCCGTAATAGGAAGTCTTCTCAGTCTTTGCTTTCCAAAAACTTTTTTAAAATCGATGTCTCTTTTCTAAACATCACTGTCTACCCAAAACCCCTTGTTTTCAACCAAAACCAGAAACTTTTCAAACAGCGATGTCACCCTTTTCAACATTGCTGCCATTTGTACAAAATTTTTTTCCTATCGTAAAACAGCGATGTAGGGAAACCCAACAGCGCTGTTCTAATGGGTGCAAACACTTACACAATTTCAGAAACTTTTAGAACATCGCTGTAGGATACCCAACATCGCTGTCCATATGGCACCTGTTTTTTAACACTTAACGTAGAACAGCGCTGTAAAAAGGTACAATAGCGCTGCCTTAACAGCGATGTCCCCTTTAGAACATCGCTGTTCGCGTTGAATTTTTCAAAAAAATAACCGTTAGCACCTGCATTTATTGCTCCAACAGCCATATTTTTGAAATCTAAACGTTGGGAACCCCTCTTTTCTATATATTTGGTTCCTCTCTCCTCACTTTTACACACACAAACACAATTCTCCTCCTTCCTCTTGCATATTTCATCTTCTCTACATTTTTTTGAGACTTCTTCATCACCATGGGCAAAGACAAGAGCAGGGCTGCCACCTCCGGGAAATCAAAGTCAAAATCTTGGGCACCGGCAACAAACTCTGAGGAGCGCCTCTACTTTGGCGATGGGTCGTACCTTTGGTTCGATTCCGAGGAGGAGCACACCCGTTTCCTCACCTTCTTCTCTAAACGGGTTGTGGCTCTCCCAAGGATCGTCCCGGAGCGCCTACCGGAGCTACAAGGCTACGAAGACCTCAACACACAGCTTCATCAAACTTGCCTCTGGCCGTTCGTCTCCTGGGCTCGGAAGGGGATCAACCCAGCGCTGATTCGGGTCTTCTACTCCAACCTCCAGTGTGAGGACGACTTGCTCTACTCCCTTGTCAAGAGCACGCCGATCGAGCTCACCGTTAAGCAGCTTGGGCGCATCGCCAGCCTTCCCTACCAAGGCGATGACGTCTCCCACTATGGCGGAGAGGAATGGGTGCTCAACAACGAGGGCCTTATCCTCAACGAGCTTGGCATCACCGAGCTCATCCGGCACGCCACGGGCCGCCCCACCATCCACTCCGCGAACCCCGAAGGCCGTCTCCTCCTCTACATCGTATCCTGATAAGTTCATTTTGTTCTTATTTTATTCTACATATTTTAAGCGTTATTGCACGAAAATAGTGGTAAGCAGTACATAATTTTATGTTAAACTGAACAATATCTTTGATTTGTTCTTTAAGGAATAATAATTGGTTTAAAGTTTATTCAGTCCTGATTGTTGATTTTTTCTGTTTATATTTGAAAGAAAAAGAAGTTTTTAACTGAGAATTTTATCATGAGAATATCGGAGGAAGCTGAAACAAACTGCGAAGCGAAGTAAAAATTGAAATTGGGCCTGAATTGGATCAAGCCGCGGAAAAAGCCCATAGGAGAAGGCCTGAAGCGTCCAAGCCTTGGACGCTTTGCAGGTTGGACGCTTCCCCTTGGACGCTTGGCAAAGATTGGGCATCACGAAAGCCACGTGGCGAGCAGCGAATGGACGGGCCGTGTAAGGCGTCCAACTTTGGACGCTTTGGATCTGGACGGCTGGGGTTGGACGCTTCGCGTCCAGTCCTATAAATACAGCACTCCTCCCTCCGATTTTACACGCTGCACAGCGCCTCTCTCCTCCCTCAAG
>OOIL02005488.1:15306-46443 GCA_900332095.2 Cuscuta campestris
GTGCCTCACAATTCGAATCCCTTGTCAATTGTGACACAGAGATTAAATGGCAACTCAAAGTGGGGACATATAAAACATCATGTAGAATTAATTTTTCTGTCAAATTAATCTTCCCCGATTGGACAGAAACAATTCTTTTCCCATTGGGCAAACCAATCTCACACGGTGATATTCCCACAACATCATACAATAACGAAATATCACCAGTCATATGATTTGATGCCCCAGTATCTATAATCCACCGCGGTGATACAGGAATACCTGAAAGCTTCAAACTAGAAACACACGATGATAGCGAGAAAAACATCTTCCTTGGTTGTTCATCGGCCATGGCGGTAGCAGAGTGGCGTACGGCGTTGGCGGAAGAATCAACAGCAGCATCAATCAAACAATCTGCCGACGGGACGGTCGACGTGCTCGACCGTTCTAGAGCAACGGTCGACCGTTCCGTTATCCGGCAACAGCAACAACTGACTAAAACTGAGCAACGATCGATGGACGCCATGCCGGGCGATCGTGAACAGTAGTCGTAGAAAAATTTCTAGAGTTTTGGCTCTGATACCATGAAAGAATTATTTTGGAGGAAATTTTCTGAATTACTCTCTTGTCTCTACATTTTACAATAAGAACATATATATAGGATCTCACAAGTTGAGACTCCTAATCAGTCAAGGACAAGGAAAAGGAAAGAACCTCTATACAAGGAAAACTACCAAAACAATATATACACAAATATCTCCCAATATTCTACCAAATATTCTCTTTCCTTTAACATTTTTTATGTTTTTTATTTAAATTTACTTTCAATTTTTAAAAATAAAAGGGGCATTGTTACATTTTAAGGTAAAAAGTAGGTATGTATGCATTCATCTCGATTTATACCGAAAACGATACTGATCCATCCCGAACCAATATTTCAGGATTGGAATTAGTTCGATATAAAATTCTATGCCAAACCAAAATATTTGATACGATATCAGTACGAACTAAATACCGTACCATGCTCATCCCCAACTAGAAGGTTTGCCTCTTTTGAAAAATGTAATCTTAGTTCTCCAAGTTGATCGTTACGTCTTTGGGTTTCATTTTGATAGTTACATACCTATGGGCTGGGCTAACTTATGGGGTTGGGCTTTTATATTCTCCCTCCGTCCCATGAAACATGGGAGTTTTGCTTTGTAGGAGGGATTTAAGGGGAGTGTATTTTGGTATTGAATTTCCAAAAATGTCCTTTGATGTGATGGGTAAAAGTATGAGTTGATGGATAGATTATTAGTAAAAAGGTATGATGTGATAGTTATGACTTATGGTATGAAAAAAGTAAGGGGTTAAAGTGACTTTTTAATAAAAATGAGAAATGTTTTGTGGGACGAATAAAAAAAGAAAGGGGAAAGGTTTTATGAGACGGAGGGAGTATATGCTAAGCTTTGAAATCAATTTTTCAGTCGGTTTTGTCATTAAATCCTATAACCGAAGACCGAACTGATAAACTGAATAAACCAATATTATTTAGACTTGATAACCAAAACCGAAGCTAAAATCGAATTTTCGATCAGTTTGATTTTTAAACATCTGTTTGACGATCGGTTCGGCTAAAATGCTCACTCCTGGCATTGGGCCATGGTGGGACTAAAAGTGAATGTACAACAGCTGTACTTACCATAAAAGAAGCATACGTAGGATCCATGATGATGTACTGTACAAATGTACAATAGGCCACATAGTATAGTTTGGTTGGTTGAAGTTCAAGATTCCCCATGTTGCTTAATGCTAGCCCTTCAAAACGCCATTGGAGGGAGAACAAGAGAAAGGATTATGCTATGTGTACCCCAAGATTTGTACCCCAATTTGTACCCCGCAGTTCTGCATCAACATTTTGTGTTGGTGTAAAACAAATTTTTGTTAAACGCACCAACATTTGTGTCCGTGTGAATTTTTATTAACGCACCAACACTTGTGTCAGTGTAAACCATCGAAATGTTTGTGCAAACCTGTGGTGTACAAATGAGGTATATTTGTTGGTGTAAGTGTAGCATGGTCCCAAGAGAAAAGCTTTAGAAAAGTACCACCATACGGAGTGGTTATTACCACAAAAATAAGAGAGTCAACCAACTCCACTTTCTTTTTTACGCCCTCCGTCTTAAAATTAACTTCCCAGTTTGACTTTTCTAGTCAAACTTTTTAAACTTTGACCGTATATTACGGAAAAAAAACATGGAATTTTTATATAAATTTATTAGCAATAGATTCATTTTGGAACATAGTTTTGAAATATATAATTTTTATAAAATATATTTATATAAAAATTGAGATATTAATGGTCAAAGTGTCACATTAGAGATCGTGAAAAGTCAAATGAGAAGTTAATTTTAGGACGGATGGAGTACATATTAGGTCAACTTTTTTTTTAATATTTTCAAAAACAAAATCAATTCAAATTACGTACTATATTCAGTTATACTCCCTCAGTCCCCAATTTGATTACAAATTGTAGGTTACGGAGTAAAATTTCCTACTTTTTAAAATCATTTTATTTACAAATTGGTATATCAATAAGATATAAAAATTACATATTAAAAAACTACGTGAAAAGTTCTACAAAACAAGAGGTGACAAGAATATTTTATTTTATCAACTACTTAATGAAATCGCGTAAACAAACAAAAGTTATCGAGAGGAGAGAAAAAATTTGTAATCCATTTAGGGACGGAGGGAGTACTTTTTTTATTATTTACAATATTCATTTCAAAATAAATTTTACATTTTCCAGATTATCAAAAATTAAATTTTATATCTTCTGTTTTTTAATTGAAAAGTAAAATATGTGGCTCACAATCAATGTAAAATTAAAGTGTGTAAATTTTAAGTGATTATTTAATTGAAAAGTAAAACATGTGGCTTTCAATGCAAAATTGAAGTGTAAATTTTAATTATTAAGTGATTTTGATATAGTGTACACACCAATAAGAGACTTTTTTTTTTATCATTGGCTTAAGGTCCACAAGATTCATATAGATATTCTAACACAAAATTTCATCTCTTTTAAAAAATTAAACAAATTTAATTATCTTTGTAATAAAAAAATATTTATTTAGTTTATATATATGTGGATGTTCACCATAAAAACCAAGTACATGCACGAATTTGCCCACCAGTAAAAGGTTCAACAAAGTGGCATGGCCACTTCAATTCCTCTCTATATATAAGCATTTGGCACACTTTCATTCATTCATCAATTCACACCCCCCCCCCCCACACACAGAGAAGAATTACCTCCAAACCAAACATAAAAAGGAAAATGATAGGTTGGGATGACGTGTACAAGGTGGTGGCCACCATGGCCCCACTCTACGTGGCGATGGTCTTGGGTTACGGTTCGATCCGGTGGTGGAACATGTTTAAACCGGATCACTGCGACGCCATAAACCGGTTCAATTGTTTCTTTGTCATCCCATTCTTCAACTTCCATTTCCTCTCTCAGGTTCATCCTTACCGGATGAACTATCCCTTCCTTGCCTCAGACATTGTCACTAAATCAGCAGTCATTGTCGCCCTCGCCTTGTGGGCCAACTTTGCCAAAAGTGGAAGCCTAGATTGGTCCCTCACCACCTTCTCATTATCTTCCATGAACAACACCCTCGTAGTAGGGGTTCCGTTGATGCAAGCCATGTACGGGCCATTGGGCTATGACATCGTTCTCCAAGCAGCCGCCATTCAGGTATCAAGACTTAAAATTTTTAGAATAAAAATGTACTCCCTTCATCACAAAATAAAAAATAAAAATTATTTGGTATAAGATTAAAAGTTTTTCCAATTGGTAGGTGTTTTCTCTAAATAGAACTTATGTAGTATTTTTTTCAATTAAAAGTAGTTTTGTATCAATACAAGTTTTGTCCTTCATGCATACAAGATTCATCAACAACAACCTAATTGGATTTCACGGGATCGGAGTAGGGTTGGTGAGGGTGTCTATACGCAGATCTTGCCCTGGCCCTACTCGAAAGTAGAGGAGTTATTTTCAAGATATTCTATTTCAAACAACATAGATAGAAATAAGATCAGGCCGTGCATACAATATTCTTGAATAAAATTTGGCTAGTCTTATTTAGAGAAAAAACTTTATGTTTTGATGGTATATACTCCCTCCGTTCTTGAAAAGAGTTCCATTTTTACCAACTGATAAAATAAGGAAATATTAAATTATAGTTGAATTCTAATTTTGCGCTTGATGTGATGGATTAAAAAAAGATGTGATAGATAGATTATTAGAAGAAAAGTCGTAGGGTAAGAAAAAGTAGAATAAAAGAAGATTTTTAATAAAAAGTGAGAGTATTTTGTTGAAAGTTGTTGGAGTTCCCACATCGTAAAATAAAGATGAGTATCACTAGCTAGCATATATAGAACGGTGAAGCCTTACCTATCAGCTTAACCTTTTGAGTTAGAATTGTGGATCCCGACTTTATGTGCAAGTGGTTAATTTTACCCGACACTCTATCCGTTGTTCTCGGCCCGCCGGAATTTTAACAAAAGTGAAAAAAAATTAAAGAAGTGTTTTTTAAAACAGAGGAAGGGAGTAGGTAATTTTTCAAAATATCAATATCATTGCCATGATCAAATTATATCGTTTTTATAATTTATTCGATGTACGTACCTGATGTGATTTAATTATCCTTGACGTCATCAGTTGTCGTTGTGGCTGACGTTGTTGTTGTTCGGGTGCGAGTTCCGACGTACGAGGTTGATCCAGATGTCGGCATTGCTAAACAACAACACGACGACAAAGGCTGTAGAGAATACAAATAATAATAATCACAATAATGCAGGTGTTTCGTCCATTGAAATGGAGATAGTAGATCTTGAACGGAGTTATAATCCGGCGGCGGTGGCGGCAGGCAATTCGCCGTCGTTGAAGCCGTTGATCAAAGCCGTGTTTATCAAACTTTCCAAGAATCCTAATTCTTATGCATGCTTTCTTGGCCTGGTTTGGGCCCTAATATCCAATAGGTATAAATTCCTCCTTATATATATATATATATGTATGTATGTATGTATGTATGTATGTATATATATATATATGTATATAAGTAAGCCCAATCTAAAGCCCAGCCCCATAAGCCCAAATCTACTTCCCAGGGGTCACCCATCATTTCTGCTACTCCTATGCCGGCACGCTTAACTCTTTAAAATTCCTCCAAATTTGCATCTTCTAGGGATCGAACCCGGGTGGTGTGGTTCGCCAATCAGCCATGTGACCATCTCTACAGGGGGAACCACATATATATATATATATATATATATATATATATATATATATATATATATATATATATATATATATATATATATGTCATATGCTCCATCTTTGTTTTTAGTTTGACTTTTGTGTTTAACATTTTAAAAATTTAACTGCGGAAAAATATATATTGAGTTATGATATTAATTTGATAGCAATAGATTTATGTCAAATATGTAGTTTTGAAATATCATAGAAAGATGTATATGAATGTCCTCCGTATTAAAAATCACTTGTTTTTTTAAATTTTTAATTAATTTCAGGTGGAATTTTCATATGCCTTGCATCTTGGAGGATTCTATCTTGATCATGTCCAAGGCTGGTAGTAGTGTTGCCATGTTCACTACTGGTAAATTATTCTTCCATCTAAAAAAAAGAAAAATTAATGAGACTTTATATTTTTAATAAGAGTAAATATCATAATTAATTCTTTATGACATGAGATTTTTTTATTTTTAGCCATGTATTATCAAATAATCGGTATTATCCTTGAAGTCCTTTTTTATGAATATCTTTTCACAAATAGTCCTTTTTTTATGTATGGAACGCAGGGATCATGGAGTATATTTTAATAAATATGAACCCAAGAATATTTATTTAAGTAAATTCCATAAATGATCCCTAAATTCCCTAAATAATGTAGTTTTCCATATTTAGTCTCCAATTATAAGATATTCCATGAACAATCCTCGGTTTTTGAAAACTATTCTATAAATAGTCTTTTTCATCAAATATGACAAAATATTTTGAGTAAATTTTCAAAATTGTCCTTTCTTATAATTAAGTTTTTTCCCTAAGTAATCCTTAATAAGCAAATATTACTAACGTGAGCCTAGCTCCATAATTGAGATGTGTTTTGTTGAAATATAGGAATAATAATATTGCTCATTGAATTATGAAGTACATGATAGAGTATATATAGGAGAGACTTCTAACATAACTAGAAATAGAGAATGGAAACTAACTAACATACAACATCTACCACAAATAGGATTAGGAAGCTGACTAACAATAAAACACTACCATAACCAATACTACAATAAGTACTATTAGTATTCTTGTCTAACATCCCCCCCCTCAAGCTGAACTCTGGCTGAAGCAAGAGGAAGCTTGGATACTAGCTGGAAATTGGAAACTTTGAGAAGAGAGAAGTTTGACGTGCACCGGTGGCTGCTAACATCGTTGGAGAAGAAAGAAGTCTGACATGCCCCGGTGGCTGCTAATGTTGTTGGAGAAGAGAGAAGTATGACGTGCACTGGTAGCTGCTAACGTCGTTGGAGAAGAGAGAAATTGACGTGCGCCAGTAGCTGACGTCGATGAAGAAGAGAGAAAGTTGACGCGCGCTTGTAGCTGCTGACGTCGAAGAAGAATAGAAAAGGCTACTGGAGGTGCTTGACTGAAGATCCTTGACGTTTTTTTGTCTTTTTCTTAGATCCGGGCAATGCCCTATTTCCTTCTTGAAGGGTGAGTTGTAGAGGTCTTATTTTCTCTTTCACTACTTCCCCTCTTGGCTTTGCTTTTGTGCTGATTTACTTTGGATTTTTATTAGTTCAACAGAAGAGAAAAAAAATAGAGGTGAATAGAGTGGAGTCGCCGTCGCCGGAATTACCGGCGGCGGCGACGAAAGTGAAGAACTCTTTTAGGTCACCAAGATCGGTGGCTCTGATACCATGTTGAAATATTGGAATAATAATATTGCTCATTGAATTATGAAGTACATGATAGAGTATATATAGGAGAGACTTCTAACACAACTAGAAATAGAGAATGGAAACTAACTAACATACAACATCTACCACAAATAGGATTAGGAAGCTGACTAATAATAAAACACTACCATAACCAATACTACAATAAGTACTATTAGTATTCTTGTCTAACATGTTTCCTAAATACTTTTTTTATATAAAAAATGTCTAAATTATACAGAGATAGGTTGAGATTCTTTATTATCTAAATTATAAATAAGTCTTCAAAATGATATTTTTAAATTAAGTGAGAGGCTATTAATAAACAATAAATTTGGACGAAAGAAATATAGTATCGCGCGAGAAATTAAAGATATAATTTCCCTTATGGTATGTTTGGGAACATGGATTTGGATTTCAAATCCGGATTTGGCTTAAATTCCATGTTTGGGAAACTTAAGCATTTGGAATTTAGATTTGAATCAAATTCTTTACATTCAAAACAAAGCTTAATATGAAATCAATGCACCTCTCCTTGTCATTTGAAATTAGGGATTTCAAATTTTGGAATTGAAATGCATGAATTGAAATGAAATGCTAGTTGCCAAACACTATCTTATGCAATTATTTTTATCTTCCATATAGTTGCATGCACCGTATTATTTTAATTTGGACCCATACGTATGCATGCATGTGTAGGGCTTTTCATGGCGTCACAAGAGAAGATAATATCGTGCGGTCCGGTTTTAACCATATACGGTTTAGTTTTGCGGTTCGTAGTCGGACCGGCGACAACCGCCATGGGCGCCGCCCTTTTGCGTTTGCACGGTGAAGTCTTCAAGATTGCTATAGTGCAGGTATTTCATACGGAGTACTACCTCCGTCCCGTGAAACATGAGACATTTGCTTTTTAGGAGGGATTTAAGAGAGTGTATTTTGGTATTGAATTTTCAAAAATGTCTTTTGATGTGATGAGTAAAAGTATGATTTGATGGATAGATTATTAGTAAAAAGGTATGATGTGATAGTTAGGGTATGAAAAAGTAAGGGGTAAAAGTGACTTTTTAATAGAAATGAGAAGTGTTTTGTGGGACGGATAAAAAAAAAAAGGGGAAATGTTTCACGGGACGGAGGTAGTATGATTCACTCCATTTTATTATTCCTAATAACAAACGTACTCCAATAATAAAGCTTTCGAGATGAAAATTGTACAAGAGTATATTAAATTACATTATTTAAAATCTAAACAATAATTGTGCATAATGCTATTGTGTTTATAAGTAGAATATAAACTCATGGCCGGCCATTGATCACGAATTAAATATATTTTAAAATAATAAAATAGTATAAAATTTTCATATTTCAAATTTTAAAATAAACATAATTTTACTAATTTTACATTATAACTAAATATACTTTTTCCATAATTCGCAGTCAAATAGTACCAAAATTTGATCAAAAAAGTTAAATTATGATAATCTTTTTAGGAATGAAAGGAGTATTTCATCGTCTAAAAGTATATTTCCTATTTTTGTGGAATTCAAGGGACAACTATTTATGTTTTGATTTTTACAAATTATATTTGATGTGATGATGAGATGTGTAAAAGTAGTAAATAGACTAGATGTCATAGGTGATGTAAAAATTAGTAGAAGAAAAATTGATTTTTTTTTCTTTCAATAAAAAATGATTTAATTTTTAAGAATAGAAAAAATAAAAGAAGAAAATCTCTTAGAGAGAGAAGGAATATTTTATGTCATCTTTAATTTTCAAATTAAATACTTCGTAGAATTCCTTATTATCTACGGAGTATCTGAAAACGAGTGTAAGTTTTATATTGCTTCATTTTGATCACTTATATACGAAAAAGTAATATATTTGATGCTGAGAATATGCTCTCTGTGTCTCTACAAGATCACCACAGTTTGACTTTTTTTGTCAAACTGTGGTAACTTTTGACCGTAAATTATGAAAAAAGTATATTTAATTATAATGTAAATTTAATAAAATTAAGTTTATTTAAAATATAATTTTAAAATATCAATTTTTGTGATATATATGTATTTTAAACATTATTTAGTTTGTGGTCAAAGGGTACAACAACTTGACTAAAAAAGTCAAACTGTGACAATCTTTTAGAGACGAAGGGAGAATAATATAATGTTTTTATTATGCATTCATTTTCATATTTCTTGATAAATTAATTACTAAGAATAATGTTTAATTTATTTGATTATATTCCATTCCATGCATGCATGAACAATAGGCCGCATTGCCACAAGCAGTAACTTCATTCGTTTATGCCAAAGAATATGGAATCCATGCCGATGTTCTCAGCACTTCGTACGTCGTAAATTAATAATTAATATTCTCATCATTAATTACCTTTATTTCATTTTTACTGAGTATGTTTATTTATTTATTTTGCAAATTAATTATCTATGTAGTTTTTTTATAATGTAGTGACTATATATAAGTGATTTATTTTTGCAGGATTATAATTGGCACATTCGTTTCTCTACCGGTGTTGATTGGATATTACGCGGTTCTCGACCTCTTATCCTAGCTAATAAATTAGATTAATATTCGCCCAATTAAAATAATCTTCTAATTACGTACGTGTTATGTTGAGCACTAATTTGAATTAACTCGTTTGGGTTATTAATTGATGTATTAGTTAGTTATTGATAATTATTAATGACCAATTATTTAGGGGTGAATTGGTCGATTAATTAATATGCAAGGAGCAGTACTTATGTTGGATTATTATTTGAAGAGAATTGTTTTTTACTAATCCATATGATTTTAGAAATACCTTATTTTAAATTTGCATTGAATATTACGAGTCATAAAATGAAATAAAATGTTTAAAGTTCTAAACAAATTAAATAAATTATATATTAATACACATAATAATTTTTTTAAATTGAAAATTAAAATTCATTTTGTTTGATTCGCAACTCGCAAATATTTTGAAATGGGGAATATATATGTAAAATCATCTATTAATTGGTTCGCAGAATCGTTGTTTTCTTATTTCTATAGCGTACGTGTTGCATTGGATGGGCCTCTATTTATATGATCATATTCGATCAGTTGGGAATATATAATTTCAAGTGAATGAAAGTGTGCCCATAAAAAAGTGATTCTAATTTTATTAACTATTCAGCAATCTTTAATATTTTTCTACTTTTACTTTTCATATTTAGAGTATGTTGTTTAGCACATGTCCAGGGACTTTATTGTGTCCCATGTGACACTCTCTTTCATTGCCACATCAAAAGTAGAGATTATTAAAATTTCACTCCAATGGTTGGTTCCTTTATTCTCAAAGCCCAAGTCCAAATAAATGCAATAATAATTTACTATTTAAAATTAATATTTAATATTTAATATTTAATATTTAAAGTTTAAAATTTAAACTTTATATTATAAAGTTTAAATTTAGAATATAAAATTTTAAATTCTAAATTCTTTATATTTTATATTGAAGAATTATTTGTCATTTCAAATTTCAATTTTTTATTTTTGATTTTACAGTTTAAATTTTTTACTTTCAAATTTTAATATTTTAACTTTAAGTTTTATAGTTTATCTTTTTATTTTCAAATTTTAGTTTTAATTTTTTAGTTTTAATTTTTTAGTTTTAATTTTTTTTGAAATTATATTTTTAAATATTTAATTTTAATTTTGAAATTTTAAATAAATTTTATATTTTTAGATTTAAATTTTAAATTCTTAGTTTTAACTTTTAAATTTTTAATTTTTTTAACTTTAAATTTAAATTTTTTACTTTTAATTTTTAAATTTGATATTTTATATTATACTATTATAATTTTAATTTTTTATTTCTTTAAATATAAAAAACATTTTAAATTTATATTTTTAAAATTTTGATTTTTATTTTTTAAAATTTTAGTTTTGTTTTTTTATTTTTAATTTTTAATTATTAGTTATAAAGTAATAATTTCTATTTTTGGTTTTTTAATTTTTATTATTAGTTTTAAAATTTTATGTTTACATTTATAATTATTTGTTTTTATATTTGATTTTATTTTTTTTAATCTTAAATCTTAAACTTTTAATTTGGAATTTAAATTTTAAATTTCTATTTTCCAACATTAAATTTTAAATTTCCTTTATTTAATTTTTAATTTTTAGTTTTTAACTTTTAGTTTTTCATTTTACTTTTTAATTTTAGTTGTTATTTTTAAATTTTAAATTTTTTGTTTTTATTTTATTAGACTTGTTTCATTGTCATAACACAGAAATGGTTTGTGTGATTTCGTTTTAACCTGTAGAATTCAAATTTTAAATTTTCAATTCTGGCGTTTGATAGCACAAAATTTATGTGGATTTGGAATTGATAGTGCAAAAAATGAACTAGAATTGGTGAATTCAATTCTATATATTGAATTGAATTCCATGAAATTTCAATTCTATTTGAATTCCAATTCCATCAATTCTGATCCGTAAATCAAACGGACCCTAAGAAGATATTTGAAAAACCAATATCTTGTCATTTTGGTGAGAAAAACGAGAAAAAATCATTTTCTTTTCTTCCCCAATTCTTTGAACCAAATATAGTGTTAACAAAGTGAAACTTTACCGCATCAACCACTTCAATATATATTATGTTTGCATAACTTCTCACAACTTCAAATTTTAACCTTTTAGACGTTATGAACCAAGAAAAATTTGTGTTTTGGACGGATTAAGTATGTTTTAGTACTTTTATGACACATAATTCCATATGATCTGCCATATATATTTTTATTAGCAATAAATGTTGGATAATGACTGATCATACGAATGACTCTACGAATGTGGTCATTAGTAACAAGTATTAGATAATGACTAATTATTTCAATAACTATTCAAAGTGTTTTTAATACTGTCTTATTCTACTTGAATTGTGTAATAAATCATTTTTCTCAAAATCATGACATTTTAGAATTTCTATTGTTAAGTATTAGAGTCGATGAGACTGGTCCTATTTAGGAAAACGTAATATGTTTAAGGGGCTGTTTGTTTCAGTCTTAATGGTTCAGATGTCTGAATGGTTCAGCACTTAATGGTTCAGACTGTTTGTTTCAGCCTCTTAATGGTTCAGATGTCTGAATAGTTCAGACATTTGCCTCTGAATGGTTAAGTATTATACAGAGTCTGAATGGTAAGACCTCTTATCTGAATTGATCAAACATTTGCCTCTGAATTATTAAACAATATACTAGCTCTTAATGGTTCAGACCTTTTACTGGTTCAGCACTTAATGGTTCAGACCTCTTACTGGTTCAACACTTACCTATTCAGAAGTTCTCAAACAGCCCCTAAGGCCCTAAGTCTCATTTATGTAAATACTCATGAACTAAATGAATTCATTTATGGTATGTTTGGGAACATGGATTTGGATTTCAAATCCGGATTTGATTTAAATTCCATGTTTGGGAAACTTAAGCATTTTGAATTTGGATTTGAATCAAATTCTTTACATTCAAAACAATGCTTAATTTGAAATCCATGCACCTCCCCTTGTCATTTGAAATTCAGGATTTCAAATTTTAGAATTGAAATGCATGAATTGAAATGAAATGCTAGTTGCCAAACACTACCTTACTAAATTCTTAATGGCAAAGCTTTGTTTTTGTTGTTTGAGCCGGGGTCTCTTAGAAATAGTCTCTCTACTACTGAGTAGACGTAAGGTCTGAGTATGCAAACCCACTCAAGATCCTACTCTTTTGAAATCCAATTGAGTTGTTGTTGGTAATGGTAAAACCGTTTATTAGCTCAATTGACAAGAAGTAACAACCGTCAATTTTTCATGCACTACCAAGTTGCAAATGATGAGTTTGTTTCGTCACCTTCTCTAAGCCCGCCACGTCCCCATGACCCCATCGGCGTGTCGCCATCTCCCCCATCTTCCCTTCTCAATGCGTCTTCAGTTCTCCGCTGCTGCGAGATCTGAGATTGACGCCGCCCATAGATCGGCGGACGGCAGAGATGAAAGCAGAGAGCTTGCTGGTGTCGACGGCGATCAACGTAGGTTTGGCCCTCTTCGTCATCTCCCTCTTCTCCCTACTCAAGACCCGCACTTTCTACGCCCCCATTTATTACCCTCGCCGCCTCTCCCTCCAGCCGCCGCCGCCTCCCCATTCTGCTGCTCCCCTTGCCGGATGCCCCCCGTCTGGACTGAGCTGGATTCGCCGCGCCGTCTCTGTTTCCGATGACCGGATTCTTGAAACCCACGGCCTTGACGTCCTCGTCTTCGTTAGGTTTTTTAAATTCGGGTACTTACGGCGTTAATTAATTCCTTAGTTAATGCTAATCATTAGGGATTTTTAATAACAAGAAGCTTAGTTAACCCCCTGTTTGATTTCTATTCCTTTAATGTGTGCCCTTACAATCTATTGGATGAGCTTTATTGAAGCTCTTCCTTATCCCTTATTTTTACGCCCTCGGTCCCTAAATATTTGTCCATTTTTGACTTTTTTGGTCAAAATTAATAAACTTTAACTTCAAATTAAATAAAAATTGCATTAGATATTGATACAAAAAGAGTTTTATTAGATTTATTATATAAAATATTTTTCAAATATTATTTTATCGGATTAATATACAACGTCCATTTTATTTAATTATTGGTCAAAGGTTGAAAATTGTTGACTAAAAAAGTCAGACAAAATACTCAGGGATGGAGAGTGTATTTTTTAATTTACTTAAAAGCCTTAATCTAGATGTGTACTTCAATAATTTTAATCATAAAAATTGGAGTATGGGACCAAAGCTGGAACTTTACTATTGAAGTCATCCCAATTTTGCTCTCTATGACAATGTGGCATGAGTGGGGTTCTTTATCTAGCACTCATTGGTGTCATATCTTATGCCAACCTTCTTTGGTGTCAAAAGAACCCACACATGTGGCATATAATTGGAAAAAAAATAAGACTTGCTATGAAAGATGCTTTTAAAATCACATGTAAAGCTATTATATATACTTGAATACGTATGCATTTTTTGCAGGATTAAATTCTTTGTGGGATGTTCTTTAGTTGGTGTGTTAGTTCTTCTCCCCTTGAATTATTTTGGGAGTAGTGAGGAATCTAAGAGCTATCATTCCACCGATTCGTTTACAATATCAAATATAAGTAGTGGCTCTAACTGGTAACTAATGCATATAAACTTTTCTTCTAAGTTATGTTCACATGCAAAATCTTTATTTTGTTGAACTTTCCTCATATATGATACATTTGGTTTCACAGGCTTTGGGTGCATTTTTCAGTCCTTTGTTTTGTTTCTTGCTATGGATTATACTTGCTATACGAGGTAACTTTTTGGTGATTGCAGATTTTGGGGATTAATTCTTTCTCATTTGGCTTTGTACTCTATGACCTGTGGTTATTATTGATTCTATTGATTGTTCCTTTTTGCCATTTCTGCCCATCATTTACATATATTGAATTGCATGCCGTTTTTGGCCAACTTCAATCATATTGTTATGATTTAAGACAAGAAATAAAGAAAACTTCTGATTTAGTTGAGGAAAATATATGAATGAAAAATGTAGTACAGATTAATAAATAAATTTGATGAAAGTTTTCCAAAACTTGGTGTGAATTGGTTTTAGCAAGTAAAAAAGTTAAAGCGTTTATGTTTGGTAGGAATATGATTATATTTTGCTTAAAAGGATTCAGCAACTGCGTAGCAAAAGGGAATATCCCAACCAGTTTGCCATTTTGGTCCGAGAAATTCCGTTTTGCCAAGAACACAAGGCTCGGGGGTGCTGCATAGAACACTTCTTCACCAAGTATCATCCGCATTCTTATCAATCTTATCAAATTCTTTATGATGGAAAGGAACTTGACAATTTGTTGGTGAGTGCATAATCTATAATTTGGGTCGAAACATGATTTTTAATTTGTGTTCATCACGGGCTTACTTTTTTTATTCATAAAGGACCATGCGATAGTTATACCAAGTTTGACACCATGTGTTTCACAGACATGCAATCATTATCTGGCTGCAAAGAGCCAAAGCCATTCATTGTTTGTGCATGCCCGTGAAATACATGGTTTCAAACTTTGGTGTTAAAAATAGATCTACCCACTGATAAAAACAACCGTTTGAGTCTAGCTGGTGCTTTGCGTGCAGAACAAGGCAAAGTCCACTGGGAAGAAGATTGAGGATCTAAAAGAGAAACATTCAAACAAGAAATGTGGCCGAAGCTCTTTTTCGCTTGGTTCATTTAGAGAGAAACAAAAGATTGAAAAGCTTGAGAAAACGCTTCGTGATCTCGGTTGCAAAATAAGGCACGCGAGGCATGCCATGATGCTTCAAGAGAAGGTAAAGCTTCTCACTCTTCAGCTAGCTTATTGATCATGTGGGGGGTATATTTGGAATTACAAACTACTGGTTTTAATGATTTATTTTTTGTTAAATAACGGGCCTTGTGGTTTTTGATATTATAGGAATTGCCTGTTGCATTTGTTACATTCAGGTCACGTTGCGGTGCTGCTCTGGCTGCACAATCTCAGCACCATTCAAACCCGTTACTATGGATCACCGAAATGGCCCCTGAAGCAAGGGACGTGCTTTGGGGAAACGTGGCAACTCCGTACCGGCAATTGCCACTTTATGAGATTGGAATACTTGGTGCAGTGGTCATCCTCACACTTTTCTTTGCCATACCAGTTGCAGCAGTTCAAGGAATTGCCAAATATGAAAGACTGCGAAAATGGTTTCCTCCTGTTAAGGCCATCGATTTGATGTAAGAAGCTTCCAAACAACTGATACAAACAAACCAAACTCATCTTACCAAACACTTAGAATGTTTTTTTGGGGTCATAACTATAGAATATATGTTTTCTGCAGTCCGGGGCTAAAGTCCGTGGTCACAGGATACCTTCCGAGTGCCATTCTTAATGGGTTCATTTACATTGTTCCATTCGCTATGATTGGGCTGTCAAGATTAGGGGGATGCATCACAAGAAGCAAGCAAGATATGAAGGCATGCAAGATGGTGTTCTATTTCTTGGTGGCGAATGTGTTCTTCTTAAGTTTGTTGTCTGGGTCCTTACTTGATCAGATCGGCGAGTCGTTCTCCCAACCCAAATATATCCCTAGTCGCCTCGCTAGTGCTGTCTCTGCCCAAGTAAGTTAATTGAATGTCTATATATCACTTGTACCTTCTTCCTCAAAGGTCTCATATATACTAATTGATATAAGGGATTTGTCTTTCATTCTGTTGGTTCAGGCAGACTTCTTTTTGACATACATCTTGACGAATGGCCTGTCTGGGTTTTCTTTGGAGATTCTTCAACCTGGTTTGCTTGTTTGGGATGCTGTAAAATCAAACACATGGGATCGCGGGAGGGAAAGAACCCCATATCTCTATTCTTTACCTTATTATCGGATCATTCCATTCGTCGCTCTCTCTACACTCATTGGCATTGTGTACGCAGTCGTCTCGCCTATGCTTCTTCCCTTTCTTGTTGTCTACTTCCTGCTTGGCTATATCGTGTTCATCCATCAGGTTTGGATCTGTTTGGCAACAGCTTCAGGCCCCGTTTGGTACACGGAATTCAAACTGTGGAATTGGAATTGAGGACTTCAATTCCAATTCTGGTGTTTGGTAGCACAAAAATTATGTGAATTTGGAATTGGCAGTGCAAAAAATGAATTGAAATTGATGAATTCGAATTCTATGGAATTGAATCCCATGGAATTTCAATTCCAATTCCATCAATTCCATATACCAAACAGACCAGTGTTTTCAAAAAGGAAATCACGGCGTTGAGCTGTAGCATCATTTTTATCTCTGGTTACAATTAATGCAGATCGAAGATGTTTATATAACATCATATGAGACGTTCGGGCAGTACTGGCCATACATTCATCACTACATCATTGTTGCACTCATCCTCATGCAAGTCACGATGATCGGTCTTTTCGGACTCAAGTCGAAGCCTTCGGCTTCCTTCTCCACTATACCACTCCTCATTCTCACTTTGATCTTTAATCACTACTGCAACGTCCGGTTTTACCCTACCTTTTGCCGTCTCTCCGTACAGGTAATGGATTATTTGCTTTAATTGGAACATATCTTTGTTTACAACAACAACAACGACCTAATTGAATCCCACAAGAGTAGGGTCTTGGGGGGGGTGTATTTACGCAGACCTTGCCCCTACTCGAAAGTAGAGAGGTGTTTGTAGATAAGGTTTGCATACACCCACCCTAGACCCTACTTAGGGTTTGTCGTTGTATATTCTGCTTTAATTTGAAACTCATTAAAGGGTACTAAGTTTGAAGGAAAAATGTATAAAATGCGCTTTTATTTTCGTGTAGAATTAAATAACTGTTGTGAGTGTGTAGGATGCTGTAGCGAATGACGAACTTGACCAAAATGAAGGTGTGATGGAGGAAAATGTACGAAAGGTGCTTGGAGAGTACTCTCCTCCATGTTTGTTGCCGGTGGATTTTGGAGTCTCGGATGATTCAGGCTCAACAGAGCCATTAATACCGTGATCCAAACAGGGAAATAGCGTGCACGTACAAGATTTAGTCTCTGTCCGTCCTAAGAAAGATCTTTCCATTTGTTTTTTCGGTTTGTCTTAAAAGTTTCTTCTCGATTTCTTTTTTTTTTTGAAAGATTTGTGCGGTTTGTAATGTTTTTATCGTTCATTTATAAATCGTAACCACACAACTTCATCTTCCAAATGAGCATCAAAGAAGAAAATTTTAGGGCAAAATGCATAGGGACTATGTTGTTTTCAATTTCATGTCTCAAATTCTCAATATGTTGTGGTGAAGATGGCCGTACGTGGTTTTCCTTTTTTTTGGAGGATTTTCATTGCATTCTTCGCTGTGCCCTATAAAGGAAAACGCTCTTCGCCCATAAACCATTTCGGCCCGGTTCCGTGGCCACTGGATCTCAGTGGCCACGGGAGCCATTACCCCCCTATGAAGTTCGTTCATAAAATTGATGAATTCTATCCCCCTAACCCCCCCCCCCCCTTGCTAAACCTCCCCCCCGCCAAGTCCCGACCCGAACTCATCCCCCACCTACGTCAATTGCACCNACTTACGAGGTGCAATTGACGTAGGTGGGGGATGAGTTTGGTTCGGGACTTGGCGGGGGGTTTACCAAGGGGTTAGGGAAGACAGGAATCATCAATTTTATGAACGGAGCTCCGTAGGGGCAGTGGCTTCCATGGCCATGGAATCCAATGGCCACGAAACCGGACGGAAACCATTTTCCACGTTCATATTTGTCTCTTTTTTTTCAATAAAGAAATGCTTCATCTGTGGAAGAGTATTCTTGTCAAACTTGTCGACTTTAATCATCAATTTTATTAAATTTGTGTTACACAATGAAAAAAATTTTGAAACTTTTTTTCCCAGATAATTCTAAAAGTTATTATTTTTACAAAGATATACTTAATAATATAATTAATTAATGATTAAAATTTGTCTTTAAAAAGTTGAATTGGACAGATACTTTCACACAGTTAATATGTGACTCTGTTAGCTTATTCGGATACGAGTATAATACGTCTATTCGTACGTTCGTGTATATACGACTTATTATACATTTTATACGTTCGGATAACGTATACGGATATGTTCGAGTATTATACGTTTGATTTTTCAAAAAATACGGCTTAAAATGAATGCATATATTTTTAATAAGAAACACATTTTAAACTTTGAAATTGAATACAAATACATCATAAAGTTCTAAAAGTTTAACCAACACTACGATTTATTGTTTATTCATTTTTTCCATGTGTACCCAAAGAAGATCTTTCAATCTAATTATTATTCTGTACTTCCACAAAATATATTCAAAGTAAGAACACATTCTGAAAAATGAAGCCGACATTTAGATATGAATAAGGCATTTAAGACATGACAAAAATTATATTATTAGACAATTTATGTTTTATAAAATTGATTAAATGTTTATATTGAATTTAAAAGGAAGATTTAAGTCTCTTTATAATTTAAATATGAACTTACTAAATAATGTTTTACACATTTTAAAGTTGAGTAAAATTAAATTTAGTCTATATTTTTTATTCTTAGAATACAAAGATATAGTTAGGAACTTAGATTTTTTGAATTTAAATCATACAAATAAAATCAAATTTGTATTTTTAAACGTGGACAAATATTTAGGGGGGTGTATTCAATCACGATTTTGAAAGATTTCAATAGATTATTTTAAGTCTATGAATTATTTAAAATCAATAGATTATGTTAAGTCTACGTAGAGTTTGGTAAATTTTAATGTAATTTATCAATAGGATTTTATAGGATTATGTCTGATTGTTTATAATCAATATACTATTTATACGTAAATACAAATTATTTTATAGAGTTATACGTTATTGTAGTATCAACTATTGTAATTAGCTGTTGAAAAATTTTGTTTATGAAATCGATTAAAAAATTAAAAATAATATTATAAAACTAAATTATTTTTTAAAAAAATTTCATTATCATACAGATCCATCCACACAAGGCATAGGTGGTCTGGCCTCCAACATACAGACCTTGCTCATTTAAATGGCCAATATTTCCTTCCTTCCTCCATCATCTTGGCAAAATTTTCCAGAAATGAATGCTCAAATCACTCGTCTTTAAGCAAACTGGTGGATGGGAGATGCGGAACAACGGTGCGGCTCTGCTCCTCCAGTAGTTTTCAGAGGCAAATCTTTAACGTAATAAGAACAACTCTTGACATTTCTTCAAACACATAAAGGGTATAACCATTTATTAACCTAGAAATCTCTAATTGAAGACAATGGAGGAGCCAAACAATGATGCAGTGGAGTCACAATTGATATGCAGTGCATCCAGAAAAAAACACACACCAGTAGAAAAAGAAGGCGAAGAGGACGGAGATGAAGAACGATGGTGCGAAGAGGGCCTACCTGGAGTGATGGAGAATAGAGGAAGAAAGGGAAGGAGAGGAGTAAGAGGCAGAATTTCTACAGAGAAGCACGAGATTTGAGAAATTGAGTGCTTGCGGAAGAAGAGAAGATCGGCTGATGAGACAGAGAAGATGATCGGAAGAATACCGGCGCTTGGAGTCCTAAAAATCCCTGTGGATTTGGAAGCAAGTTTTTTTATTTATAACTCAAGCTAAAAATCCACCACAATCTATATTTTATAACAATCCTTGAAAATCTATCAATTTTTCAATATCATTAGATTTAGAAAGATTTTTTAAAATCTCAATTGAATACCTCCAAATTTAAAATGATTTTTCAAAATCTTAATCAAATACCCATTGACTTTTAAAATCAAAAAAAATCCTGCAGAGTTGGGATTGAATACACCCACCTTAATCTTAAGAACTAAATAAAAATTGATCACATTTTCAAAATCTAAACAAATAGAGAAAATGTTGTTGTCTACTATTTGCTGGTGCAGATGCAATGCTGGACTTTCAGCCGGACGAAGTCGAAGAGACTGGTAGAGTGTGGATGACATTTTATTAACAAAAGATATTGGTGGATGACTTGAACTACGATCCGACTTTTAATACTTTTATAATAATTGAGTCGCCAAATTTTAAAGATTTGTATTTTTGCAGAAAGACAATCAATTTATTTGATCTCATCTGAATTAGACCCCAATGATTTTGCAATATAATATGTATAAAATTTGGAAATACGTTTAGGGTAAAAAAATACGCGTATTATACGTTCGTCCCATTAAAAATTCATATTCGAGAGTGTAATATGTGTATCATACGTACTAGTGTATAATACGCGTATTATACGCGAATAAGCTAACAGAGATATGTGACTTATAATACATACGGTTCCTATTCTAATTAAATTTTAATCACAAGTTTTTGGAAAAACGATAACCCCATCTCCGAAGACCTTCTTAGACTCGGCCAGAACCATCACTGAAAGGTTAAATTGAACTTTAATTGTAGATTAGTAGCCTGGAGTGGAGCATGTACCTAATACTTGCAGCCAGCGCAATTGTTAAAAATCGAATTCGGTTTTACACTTTTACCTCTTGTCACTCTCTGCATTTGCCAACTATGCAACATCTACTGTCACAAATTTTTAGTCCGACTAGTAAAGAACATGTTAAAGGCATGAACTAAACCGAAATTGATAGAAGACTAGCCCAAAGACTAAGACCGGTACTTTAAAGGCTAGTAATAAAACTATGCAAAAATTCTATTGGATTGTTGTTGCACATTTCATAAAGCTATACCTTTCTTTGTCCAACGCCATGTTCTCACACCCACCTCGTTTCTTCTTAACCATATTGTATACCACTATTTATGCCTGTGTGAGCAAACATTTTTGTTCACACAAGCAAATATTGTCTATACAATGTTTATGTCATCTTCATAAACATCCCACAAACAAATCAAACAAAAATTGTTGTGTGCAACTTGGACACTTGGTATGCACATAAAACATGCTTCCCTCTTCTAAATGATCTCTTTCTCACTTGGATGAATCCAAGTTCAAGAGTAAAAATAAAAACAAGACTAAACATTTTGATGTTTGGCACCATAGATTTTGTTTGGGTATAAAAATAGACTTTCTTTGGTTCAGTGAAGTTCAAATTTTGTTCAGTTTTAGTTTTCGTTTTGTTCGGGTTTTGATAATTAGAACTCCTGTAATTTTATGTAGACATTCCTATTCATGGATGAACAACGAATCCAACTAATAATTTGAAAGAAAAATCCCAATTCACCAACAAATAACCAAACTGGTAAACAAGGTCGACGAGTGAATTACGCACCCGGTGACAAATTCTTTTTGGAAGACCCTTCTTCCCGTACATATGATTAGCATTCTAAAAACTTAATAGTTTTTTTTATATTAAAAAAATGAAAAAAAAGCCTACCATATGTAAAGGGTAAGAGCAGAAGACTAGATATCTGCCCCAAGGAGGGTCATCAGGAAATCTCTATAGTCACCTGATGTGTCATCTGCAACTGCTTGGTCAAGACTAGAAGAGTTTATCTTGTTATATTCTCCTCTAACTTTCCCCAAATCGATTTCAGCGCGAGTAACAATGGCTCTGGTTAGAGAATCCTCATCGGTTCCTAGCCCAATCACCGACGCTCTCACAACCTGCAAAACAAAACGGCAATGCCCATCTGGTTTCGCAAATGAGAATGAAAAATGACCCGAAAAAAAAGATTTGCCTCCTCTCTATGTTTTACTTTTCTGCTGCTTTTGGTTGGTTGTTAGTGTGTTTTTGGCAACAAGTTTGTTGTTTTTGTTACCTCAGCAAAATGTTTCTCTGGGGAGTCAATGCACCAAATGACAACCTTCATAATAGACTCCAAAAGGCCTTTCCCACAACTCTTAATATGCTGCCAAGTGCCAAAACTAGATAGGGATTACATGACAAGACGAAAATATACATTCTAAATTGAAGAAAAGGGAAACAAGAAGAAGAAGAACAAGAGAGAACTCGTTGAGTAAATCGTGGTTTAACAAGATAACCTGATGAATAGAGTATCCATAGTCTTGTTTGTAGCACTCGAAAGATGCTCTAAGCTGACAAAGATTCCTAGTACTGAGAATATAAATAACATCATCGTTGTGCAGCTGCTGTGTTTGGATGGCTTCATGAAGCTTAGCAGCCTCTAGATTCGCGATAGTAGAGTCCACTACTTTTTTGTCATATCTGTAGGAACTTACCAAACCAACAAGAACCTGTCCAACATATACATATAGGCATGGCATGGCATGAAAAGCTAGCACAATGATCCTTGTAAGTTCATGCCTATAACCAAAAGAGATGTTTGACTATAATTACCTTCTTCAACGGCATAGAGATGTTTGCTATTATGTCTTCTTCAAGGGAGCAGTCAAAAAGAGAGCAATATGCGCGCCTCACGGCAACCAGATGGTCGGGAGAGGAAGCACATGCTATCTCAACAATGATTTGTAATTCTCCTAAGCTCTCCTTCCTTGACTTTAACGCCTTGTTTGCCAGACGTGCATCTCTCTCCGGAGGATCATATGTCCATAGAATCACAGCTTTCTAGGGTCAACAAAAATCGATCCTCATCAAGAACAAGAAGATGGAGAATAGCAAGCTAGGATAATGCTCTTGCAAATTTACCCTGTCTATGGGTTGTGGTTCTAAATGTTTATACCTAAGAAAAAGGATCAATCATGAAAGAAAGTGGTGCAAGAGCTTTATAAAAACCACAATAACTTACAAAATTTACCGTTTTTTCGGACAAAAAAGAAATGCAGCAAGAAAACAATATGCATTCAAGAATATCCATAATCACTAAATTGTAATCCTCATTTCTACACTTCAGATTTCCAGTGTTTTGTGCATATCAAGGCAATAAACAATTCCTCAAGATTATTAAAGGAAATCTTTTATGGGTGTTCAAATTTAGAATCAAAATACATTGTGCCGAAAAGCGATTCATTCATGTAATGATCTTTGTCAGGTCGACAGCTCCATCCAATTAATTTAATTGAAAACTGCAAATAACATCTTCCGCTAAACAGACATTGGAAGATGAATAATCTTAGAGAGAAGTGTTTTCGAAAAGAACGAAACGCTACCATGAAATCACCCGATAATTCAGAATGCAGATCATCAATTAGGGATTTGTTGTAAATCTCCATATAAGTTTCTCTGATCTTCTTCCTTTGGCTGGCATTTCTGTGTCCAAGAACCCTTATGATTTCTTTCTCATCAGTCCCCAGTCCTAAACAAAGACCCAACTTTCCGTGAGATCACATTGCACCCAAACTCGTAATCGGTTAAAACAAAATTCTAACAGCGACCCAAATCTCAATCCTGAAAAAGGAAATCAAAATTTTCTTAAAAGAAAAAGGAGAATAATCGGAACCCAGATTTAAAACCTTTGAATGCATTCATGAGCCTTTCACAGTCTTCTGTGGGAGAAGGAACCACCTCTGGTACCTTGATCGTACCCATTTTCGCTTTCTTTATTTTGTTCCCTGTGTTTTCCACTCCAAAAAATTTGATCTTGTGATCAAAGAAAGAAGTGTTTGGAAGGTGACAGCAGAGTTTCAGTTTATGTTTAGGGTCAGGTGTTTCTTCCCCATTACTGGGCTGGGAAAAAAGACGAGAGACTCGTAACGTAATCTTGGATTGCTGCAATGCTTCATTCATAGCTGTTGTGTTTCTGCTGGACGGAATTGCCCCTATGAAAAATGGTAGTATCTCCAATATTGAAGCTAGGAGCATGCTACCTGTATATCAAAATTTGTACCATATTGTACATCAATGATATATACTACTCCGTAATATTTTGATGATTTACACTGACATAAACTGTTGGTGCGTCAACAAAAATTTACACTGACACAAAGTGTTGGTGCGTTAACAAAAATTAGCATTACACTAACACAAAATGTTGGTGCATTCATGCGGTGTACAAAGTGGGGTACAAATTCTTAAGATATAAATAACATTTTCTTTGACGCTAAGCCAAGGTTCACATGTGATATACGAAGTCTATTATACTTTTCATAGCTTGCAAATGGACCTTTTCTTTTTTTTTTTACAAAAATCCAATTATATTCTTTTATGATATCAATACACTAATGTTCATAAAATAAACATGAATCTTAAAACTACGTAAGGATTTATCTTTTTTACGTAAGGATTTATCTTAAAACCAATCCACTCGGACTTGAGACGGACCCGGCCAGACTCTCCATGGCTGGGCTCCAACAGCTAAGCATGCGTATTCGGTCTCCGCCGCCAGCTAAACACCATGGGCCCACTGCGACGTGGGAGCCTATGACTTATTTATTGATTATTTATTTGTTTTAGTTAACTTGTGTAACGAGTCAGGCTATTTCCGATCTCATTCCAGATAACTATGACTTAAATAATGAAGTATTCCGAGGGTTAAAACTCATGTGCTCAAACAACATAAAATTTGTATTTTAGTTATTATATTTTTTTGTTTCTTCTTCTTTTTACCTAGCCACTTGATGAATATCGAGTCCTTGGAGCAAGCCCAATGGGGCCCAAATGTGAGTTTGTGAAGGAATAGATACCGAGTCCGAAACATGAGGAGAGGCCGAAGCCCAAAGAACAGGCAGGCAGGGCAAGTCCGGCCCATAGAGGTGGATTAAACACGGTGTAAGAGGGAAACGTGATTCCCCAAATTGTGGGATTGAGAACTGATTGACGCCCGATTCCCCGCCACAATTGATGCACGATAGTTGATTTACCGATAATGTAGCACACGAAATTACATACGATAGGAATAGACTATAAATTGGGAGTGAATTCTCCATTGTAAGCCAAGCTAAATCTGACCAATACAAGCCTACAAGAATCGCATATCCTATCTATATTCTTGTTTTTCTCATTTAGTTCTTCGTTCCACCATAGTCGTTGGGTTGAAATCTCATCACCACTTATTGCATTTTTTGGCTCGATAGCATCCATGTTTTTGTACAAGTTGTGGTCGAGATAAGGATGACCGAAACAAGATTTACCCTTCCTATTTAAGTTTTCTCCAGTCATAAAATTGCTTAAGGTTACAAGGATGACGCAACATCTATTTCAACCTAAGATGGTGTTTAAGCACATATTTAAATTTTTAACATCTTAATAATATGTAGATAACCAACGCTCTCAAAATGTTAAAAATTTTCTTACGTCTAATTTAATATTCTTTTCTTCTGAATTTAATCTTCATGCATGACTTTTATTGGTCAAAATTTATAAATTTTGACTTTAATATGCAGAAAATATACATTGGGTTTCGATATAATTGCAATATCAATAGTTTTTTAAACATAATTTTGAAAAAATTAAAATTAAATATTTTAAAATATAACTATGTATAAATATCGATATTAGTGGTCAAAGTGTTACATTAGAGATCGTAAAAATTCAAATTAAAGTTTAAATCTGAATTGAGGAAGTATCCGCTTAGGACAAATAGTTTGATCTGAAAATTGCACTATGTAAATCTAAGTAAATTATTAATTATGACATTATGTACATGAAACGCAATTAAATTAAAGTCTTAAAGATATGAAATTATATACTCCGTAAATGATAGTTTTACTTAGAGTTGAATTAAAAGAAAAGATTTAAAACTCAAAGAAGTAAACTCATTCATTCAAAAACTCAAAAGCATATTTGTGGTATAATTGTATAAAACTTATTTCTACTTTAATAAAATAAATGCAAATATCTCTCGTGTTAGAAGGTCAAAAGAAAATATTATGAACTCTAGCTATTTCTATGAGATTGAAATGATAACATTTTAATAGCGATAAATTTTAGTATAAAAAGATTCAAGTATGGAATATATTTAGATTAGTATCAAATTTTAGCAAAATTTTACACAAACAAAAATTTTAATACTCCACTCGATATAAGTCAAGATCAATACCGCCATTTTTAAATTACTTTAAACAAGACCAGCATTCATCTAAGGTCCATTTTACCAAAAATGTTGCATATCCTAATCTTTAAAAAAAGGACTTAAATTAAACACTAATCTGTTCATTTTCAAATTTATGTACTTGAATTTTCATTCATTCACATTTTAATCTTGATGTCTCTATGATAATAGATTGCATCAAAAATATATTTATTTAGTCCATTAAAAAATTATAATGTAAAAATGCAAAAAAAAAAAAACAAAACAAATGGGCACTGCAAAAACCAAAAATAAACAAAGTTCCATAACTGATGCAACCACACTGAACTCATTACATTAAAGCAAACACAAGGAAAACAACCTCAAAGTTCAAGACATGACACACAAAGACAAAAGAAAGAA
Source organism: Cuscuta campestris (assembly GCA_900332095.2). Lineage (NCBI taxonomy): Eukaryota > Viridiplantae > Streptophyta > Magnoliopsida > Solanales > Convolvulaceae > Cuscuta > Cuscuta campestris. The sequence goes on from OOIL02005488.1 coordinate 42,089, forward strand.
GAACAGTTTTATAAGGACACCTTCAAACTTCAAACAAACATTCAGACTCTTAATTAAACAACACAAACATTCACTCATTATAAAAGCTTATGATCTCTCTCTCTCTCTCAGTCTCAGTCTTGCTTTCCCAGGAGAGCCAGGAGAAAAGCCTCATAATGCCCAGAAGTCTCCTTGGCCACAGCCTGCTCCAGACTCACACTGTTCCTCTTGTGATACAGCTCCTTTATCTCCCTCAGATCCTTCTCCGCCCTCGTCACTATCACCCGTGTCAGCGCATCCTCGTCACTCCCCGATTTGCTCAACGCTTGTCGCACCACCTATATATATATATATATATAGCATTCATTCATTCCTGTTAGAGTATCCCGCATCGGAAAAATGAAGAAGAAAATAACGGGTTTATACACTCTTGAGTTGAACTAGTAATCGACTGAATTTCATCTTTCACTGTAGTTTCAGCCAATGATTTTAAACCCGGACCGGAGGTCGACCCGGCAGAGAGGACGGGTCTCGGGTTTTTCCGGGTCAACCCGATTTTTTCTGGGTTTTTGGGGGGTTGGACCGGACTGGTTGTGTGTCCGGGTCGCGGTTCGACCGGTCGGACCACCCGTTCCGGTCCGGGTTTAAAAACACTGGTTTCAGCCCAAGTGTCCTATGACGCAGTCCAGTCACCCTATCCTTATAGAGTTCATCGTAACATCTTATGACTCGTAACTAATAGTCACCTTCTCATAGTACTTCTGGGGTTCAGTCACGCAACGGATGGTGGCACGCAGCGCGTTCTGGTACTTGCTCGCCGAATCTTCCTTCAAATGCTACATATTTAAGGCAAAAACCAACCAATTATATATGATACCTTTTGGGAATTGCCCAAAAACAAACTTGGATTTACTTAAAGCGAACAATATCATACTAATGCAGATTTATATGGATATACCTTGGTGATTGAGCAACCGTGCTCGTCTTTATAGCGATTGAAAGTGGCAACGAGCTGAGCCTTGCTCCTTGTGCTCAGAATCCGGACGATCTCCTCGTGATTGAACTCCTTTTTCTTGATGGCATTGTGAAGGATCTGGGCCTCGGCATGGGCCAATTTCGTGTCGATCTCGGGCCCAGCATACCTGTACACGCCCGCAAGAGGAACCAGAAGCCTGCGGAACTCTGCACAAGATTGCTGGGCCAGATCCTCTTCAAAAGACCGCTTATAGCGGGCCTGGTAGGCCCGCTTGACAGCGAGAAACTCCTCAGGGGAGTAGATGCAGGACTGCTCGATGATGACGCGGTAGTCTGGGACTGACCCTTCTTTTATTGCCACGTGTAGCAGCACTGCATCCCTGTCCTCTGGATCAAGCATCCATCTGTACACAGCTTTCTGTTTTTTTTTTTTTGAGCAAAACCCAGAATTAAATTAGTGTAAGCTAGGAATCAGAGAAATTAAATCCCATTCTGGAAAAAAATAAAATTTTCAGCAATTAATTAAAGAATTACCTCTAAGTGGCCTGTGAGCTCCTTCTCAAGGCATTTAACCAGATCTTCCTGGTATTGGTCCTCATATGCTTTCCTGATCTGTTTCCTCTGCACCCAATTCCTGTGTCCTATGATTTCGATAATCGCCTTCTCGTTCGTGCCCCATCCTAAACACATAATCCATTTCTTTGATTTCAAGAAACTTTATTTACCCAGAAAAAAACAGGAAAACAGGGAGGGTATGAATTAAATGAAATAAATTTATTATTTGACTGGTTATTATCACTGCATCCCAACTTTATGAGTCCAAATTGACTGAACATTGTTTCTTGAATGTAACATTAAATTGGGATTCACAAAAAGAAAGAAAGAAAGAAATTTTGGTCTAAGATTAAACCTTTGCAGGCATTCTTAAGAGCTTCAGCGTCAGCAACTGGGGAAGGTTGGGCTGGGAAAATGAGGGTGGCCATGGCGGATGAGAGAAACAGCAATAATGGAAGTGAGATTTGTTTTTTTTTTTTTTTTTTGCTTAGATGTGAAATGGTGCGTATATATAGGTGGGGTGGGTCACAAGTTTTACGTGGAGAAATGTAACGTATAACACAATTTGGAGGAATTTTGATGTCATTAAAACAGTGGGTATTTTGGGAAGTGGCGACAAAAGTGAAAAAAGGTGGGATGCATATATAACGTGGACATGTGTGAGGGAGAAGTGGAAACCGATGATGCTTAGTGGATCCCATCTGGTGAAAAAATGCATCACATTATTACCTGTTCAGTTTGAATTTCTTGTTTGAACTTTGTGGCATGGCAGGGATGTCACATTGGAACTCAATCCTATGTGCAACTATACACCATTCACCTCCCTTCTTATCTTTTTCACCACAAAGAATGCCGGTGAACGTTACGTAGTCAGCAAGGCAAGGAGGATTAAGGAGATAAGACTTGAATTTGATTCTTGACAACTACAACTATACTAAGTATAGGGCCTCTGCAAGTATCAGGTGCAGGCTCCACTCTTTGTCATCAATATGCGATGAAAATTCAATTTACCTTCTCTCAGTGATTGTTCGACCAGGTCTAAGAGGACCCTCAAGGATGAGGCTCATCTCAACTTTACTGAAATTTGTAAGTCTTGGATCGCCAGTAAGTTGCTAAGGCTGCGGTTAATGAAAACGACCTATTTTGCACAACAAAATGAAAGTTGAAATTATTTTTGATGAATTTTCATTTTTCATTTTTTATTTTTTGAAATTTTCATTAAAATTTTTAAAATGACTTTCTACCTCTATTTCTTTTTCTTTTTTCAAAGGTTAGTCCTACCTTGTAAAAAATAAAAAAATAGATATAAAAATTCGGAAAATGAGAAAAATAACTGAAACCATATTGGTTTTTTCATTAAACATAGTATAATTAATTTCAATTTTTTTCAAAAGAGGATGACTCAAAATTTCAATTAGGCTACGTCTTAATTAATTTTGAAAAAAAAAGGTAGAGTACCCCAAGATAAGTTTACCTGTAAGAAGAATGGAATTTTAAAATTGAAGAAGCAGAATAAGAAACGATTTATTTTTTCTACAAGAAATGATTTACTTGTGATTTGAGAATCAGTTTATAAATCAGAATTTAAAAATCTAAAATAGTCGTAATAAACGAAACAATTTTTTTTAAGAATGAATTGAAGTTCCAAAAAAAGTCAATTCACTTCTAGACAAAAAACATGAAAATTAAAATTAATAATTTAATTATACAAAATCATTTTTTAGAACTGAAAAATATATTAACTGATCTAAATTTTAAGTAACAAAATGAACACCATTAGCTCTAAAAAAAACAATGCAAAAAAAAAAAAATCAAACCTTTCAACGGCTTAGGAATGAAACGTTAACGACATTAAAATGAATTGAACATTGAAGAATCAGGATGCAAAAAATTACTAAATAACTTCTAAATGTACCGTAACAGAAGATACAAAATTATTTTTTAGGATTGAAGATAAAATCAGAAAGTTTGAAAGAAAAAAACTGAAACAAAATATCTGAAAAATAATATTTGAAATATATGCCTATTAATAAGAATATGAAATTTGGAAAAATTGTAAACAAATAAATCTAAATAAAAGTTAAAAAGATTAGGAACTCAATATCATGCGACAAGGTATATACTCCGTAAAAACAGGATGAGCTCCATCCCAAGACCCGGCCAGATAATCACTGAGAAGGGATAAATTGAACTTTGATCACAGATTGGTAGCAAAAAATGGAGCTTGCAGTAGCTACTTGCCCTATGCTTAGCATAGTCCGAACTTGGGTCTCACCCATTTGGCACTTCTTGGGGGTATATACTCCGTAGGTGTAGAAATTTGTGAAAGACTGAATTGATTTCCATTGAGTATTCACAAGGTATATATACAAGCAAGTTTCCTAATACAAATATGGTAAGGATTACTTACAAGGAAACAAATACATACAAGGAAATTAATAAATAAACAAATATATGCTAACACTCCCCCTCAAGTTGGAGCATGGAGATCACAAATGCCCAACTTGGATAGTAAGAACGCAAAGAGTGGTCTGTTCAAGGCTTTAGTAAATAAATCAGCAATCTGTAAGCGAGTTGGAACATATGCTGTGGCGAGCTCACCGCGCTGAACACATTCTCGGACAATATGACAATCGATATCGATGTGTTTCATGCGCTCATGGAAGACAGGATTAGCAGCAATAAACAGAGCGGACTTATTATCGCAAAACAGACGAGGTGTCGTCGGTGGAGTAACGCCGAGTGCCCCAAGAAGACCACGAATCCACCGTACTTCTGCACATGCATTAGCCATAGCACGGTATTCGGCCTCTGCTGAAGATCGGGACACGGTGGTTTGTTTCTTC
>OOIL02005488.1:51909-59409 GCA_900332095.2 Cuscuta campestris
TATATATATATATATATATATATATATATATATATATATATATATATATATATATATATATATATATATATATATATATATATATATATACTATACACATATAGTAATTTACATATATAAGAGTAAAAGCTACCACTTTTCCCTAAATAGGAGTACTCCTATTTACATTACCGTATAGTGCTACAAAATTACAAAAATATCCCATGAGCATTAAAAGAAAAACTTCCCACCGTTTTTTCCTCAATCAAGTTTGGCTATAATTTAGGGAATGACCATAGAATTAGTAAAAACCCCATTATCCCATTACCTATCTAATTTAAAATTAAATTAATTATATTAAATTTACATAATAACTAAATTATTTGTTTTTGTTGGGTTATGGAACCCGGGGGCCTAGGTAACTAGGCGGAAGAGTATCGAACTAGGTCGAGAGTGCACAAAGTATGGGATCGGGTAAACTGAGGATAGTATTGTGCTAGTAAGAGTATCACTTAGAACGTAAGTCCGGAGCGTGTGGAATGAGCTCCTCCCCCCTTCCCTCTTCCAAGAAGAGGGGTATATATAATGGGAGAGTTAGGGCTAGGGTTTACAAACAAAGACCAATGGGCCGGCCCAACAGGCTGGGCCGCCCTAAATAAGTAATTGATAAACGACTAACGGGCCGATCGCACAAACTGGACCGCCCCGACTAATATTATACAAAGACCGGATACCCCCTGTCCAGGGTATCCATCATGAATCCCCCACTTTCCGAGCCGAGAGGAACTCGAGGTGAAGTGGAAGTAGAACAATAATCCACCAAAGGACACCGTCTTCCTTAGTTTCTAGGGCACCGTCAACTCGCTGTCCCGAGCACGGTGAAATAAGGCAAACAACGCCACAAGTCTGAAATGTAATGCCAACTTGCTGTCTGGAACGGCAAGACAAGAAGAAGTCGTCATCTGCAGTCCGTTTGTCGTCTTCAGAAATCCTCCCACAATCCCGTCAATGTGTGACCCACTCCACGGGGGATGCCTCATTAAAAACTTGCCGAGGAAAAAACCCATGAGGATGGGAAAAAATCCTCGGTCAAGAAAAGAGTACATCTCGTCCCATACAGTACATCAAGAAAATATTGCTAGGGTGTGAGGTCTTCTGTGTGAATCTCAAAAGAGGTGATCTTCAAGTCCCCCGGACTCGTTGTCCGGAGTCGAGGGCTGTTCGACATAATGGATTGCCGATGAGTGCATGCCAACACGGACTGCTGCGGTCTGATACAAGGTCATGATGTCGATCGCCAACCTCTCCATTATGTGAGATGTAACAATCACGAGCCGAGCACCCGGAGTCCCCCACTCCGTAAGCCGAAGAAGAATTCCAAGGTGAAGGGGAGTAGTGTCCATGCTCGGCTCCGGTGGGAGTCTCTGGCCCCTTCACGAGATGGCTGAGGTCGAGGCTGAGCTTGAGTGGATGAGGCCGAGCCTGAGTGGATGAGGCCGAGCTCAAGTGGTCGAGGCCGAGCCTGAGTGAATGAGGCCGAGCCTGAGTGGATGAGGCCGAGCTCAAGTGGTCGAGGCCGAGCATGAGTGAATGAGGCCGAGCCTGAGTGAATGAGGCCGAGCTCGAGTGGTCGAGGCCGAGCTTGAGTGGCTGAAGCCGAGCCTGAGTGGATGAGGCCGAGCTCAAGTGGTCGAGGCCGAGCTTGAGTGGCTGAAGCCGAGCCTGAGTGGATGAGGCCGAGCTCAAGTGGTCGAGGCCGAGCTTGAGTGGCTGAAGGCCGAGCTCGTGTGCCCCACGAGGTTGTTGAAACACGGGCTTGTCACGTTTTTCGTACTAAAGCCGTGTTCGTTTTTATGACAGGTTTTGATAATGCCAAACCGCCGTGAACGAGACAAGTTGTTGATCATACAAGGCGAGAAATAAATATAAGAAGAAAGCTAGAGAACAAGAGCTAAAAGAGCCCAAGAACAAAGACCGTAGTCTTTAGCGTCATTGAGTCGGTCACAATGTGATCAAGACCGACCCAAGTTTTGCACTTTGGCTCTTTAGGCTAAAACATTTTTTATTGCATTTTACATATCATAAAAATTATTTTCAAACATTCTTAAACATATTAAAAACACTTGGTGTTCGCCCAAACCAAAAACCAAGCCATCCGACGTTCGGCTTTTGGAAACCGGCATTCGGCATTCGGTTATCGGCGTTGGTTTTTGGCGTCCGAACCAACCAAGTGGTTTTCAACTTTTTATGATTGGCTTTTACTTCTGGGCACATTTAAATAGTTTTCCATCAAAAGCACTTCAAAAACCACCTTTCGTTTTTTTGTCGTTTGATAAAAACCATGCGAAACGGCATAAACTTGGCTAGCCGTGGTTTTTACTTAAATGAAGTGGTTTTCGAGTCTTTTTGTGTGGAAATTGTTTTTGAATGCATTAAAATGGTTCTCCAATCAAAACATAATGAAAACCACCTTTCGATTTTGTCTTTTAGTGAAAACCACCCGTGTACGGTGTTGACTTGGTCAACCATGGTTTTTACCTTAACGACGTGGTTTTCAACTTACAAAGCTTGTTTTGATATCACAATAAATTAAATAAGTGTTTTAAATACTTAGTTTTTACTTTGGAGAACTTTGCATTTTCGGTCGGGTTTCAGCACCGGTCGGCTAAGCCATGGTTCTGGACTAGCCATCTACCCAGCGATGGTAAATTTCACCCATGCATGGGTAAGTGATCCCGAGATTCCAGAATCATGCCACCCAGCGATGGGAATATCTTCCCATCGATGGGTAAGCAGTCCCTCAGCGAAACTGATTTCCAGAACCATGCCAAACAGCGATGGGAAGTTCTACCCATCGTTGTTTAAGCCTTGGTCCAACATTTTCACAAGGCAGAATGCCCTTACCCAGCGATGGGAACCTTTACCCATCGATGGGAACCCAGCGATGGGAGGGCATACCCATGGCTGGTTAGGCATGACCGTTGTGAGTCATTTAAGGCTGATTCTTTCCTTATTTGAAAGTCAACCTCCCACCCAGCGATGGGAAGCATCTACCCATCAATGGGTAGGTGACCGTTGCCTTCAAAACTGAAGGAAAATTGGCTTACCAGCGATGGTTGAGTCTAAACATCGATGGGAAACCAATATCCTGCAGATCCCAAATTTATTCCATCCCATAAATCAAGCCAATCACCCCTTTAATTCATAAGTCCGTTAGAGCCTACTTTGGCACTATAAAAAGGGGTGTTTGGGTCTGCTTTATACACCAATTCACTTCACAATATTCATACTTTCATTGCATTCAAATAACATCATTTTCCATAGCTTTCTAGAGCCAAATTGTGTGAAGTTTGAGTTGTTCTTGAGCGTATATATTTTACTCAATATCCACTCTAAGAGAGAGTATTTGTTCTTGAGTGTTTGGTGTTGTATACACGNTTTGGCACTATAAAAAGGGGTGTTTGGGTCTGCTTTATACACCAATTCACTTCACAATATTCATACTTTCATTGCATTCAAATAACATCATTTTCCATAGCTTTCTAGAGCCAAATTGTGTGAAGTTTGAGTTGTTCTTGAGCGTATATATTTTACTCAATATCCACTCTAAGAGAGAGTATTTGTTCTTGAGTGTTTGGTGTTGTATACACGTTAAGGGAAGCTTATTTCCCTTGGTCGTACGAAGGAAAGATATTTTCCTTCGGGTTGAAGTCTTGGAGTGTGGTATCTCCGAGCAAGTGTTGTTGAGGCTCGTGGGACTCGAGTTCTCAGGTTGTAACGGTTTGTTAAGCACCCGTAAGCTTAACGGAAGTAGTGTAGCTCGAGAGAGTCTCTCGGGAGACTGGATTAGCCACACGTTGTGGTGAACCAGTATAAATCTTGGTGTGCTCCCTTTACGCTTTCTACGCTCTTTACTTTATCCTGCAATTCTTATTCCGCGAAAATTTATAAACATTCTCGTGCCTCACTATTCACCCCCCCTCTAGTGAAGGGCACCTATTCTAACAGAGGTGGTCGAGGCCGAGCTCGAGTGCCTCACGCGGGGGCTGAGTCCGAGCCTGGCCTTCTCATCCTTCAAACCTGCAAAATAAGTTCAAAAAAGAACACAAGACGCTCGCGGGCTCGGATGGACCGATCACCACGCGGCCGAGAAAAGTAAGTCAACGTATGAGTCAAATCAAAAGTTTTGGACAAAAGATAGGCCTAATCAGCGAAATGTGCCGATCGTGTAGTAGTCCGGTCTAGAACAAACCTTGGCGTCATCCTTAGTGAGACCGGGGTCTTCAAATGAGAGCTACTCGGGTAAGTGAGATAGGCACAAAGGATGCACCCCTCGCCTTAGATCCGAGAGCAAATAGTTCACGTCGTGGAAGACGGATATATAGGAGTGCGTCGAGATGGACGGCTTACCTCGGCCTCGCGAATAATATCGTCGCGGACGATTTGGAGTGCCTCGCAGAGAGGGCTTACCTCGGCCTCGTAGAAGAGGAAATAAAATCGCGTCGTGGGAGACGGATGAGAGTGCGTCGCGGTGGACGTCTTACCTCGGCCTCGTGGAAGAGGAAATGAGATCGCGTCGTGGAAAACGGATAGGAGTGCGTCGCGGTGGACGGCTTACCTCGGCCTCGCGATAATATCGTCGCGGACGATCTTCAACACCTCGTAGAGAGGTTTTACCCGACCTCGCTAAGGAATGACTAAATGAGTTGGATCTGAGCCATGGCCTGAGGCAGGTCGCTGGCCTGTGTGGGGTGTGAGGTTAACCGTCCCACATCAGGGCTTAAAGTGTAATACCATCGTCCAAGTGAGGTCTGATCACACGTGGTGGACAAGGTAATAGTAATAATAATAGAATAAATGATGACAATTACCATATTAATAATATGGTAAAAATAAATTAATAAATATGGAATAGTTGAAATGATGATGTAAAATTCTTATCTTTTTTTTGTTGCACTGCCCATAATTGAGATCCACCATGCGTATGTGGAGGTCATCATGCGTGTGGGGTCCAGCCAATACATCACCACAATCAATGGACCATATCTTCATACAGTAAGAAAATTTAGGCTCTTTTCCTTCTCTTCTTTTTATAGAGCCGACAGATCGACGTACAGGAGGAACAGTTTGGCGCATCGAGGAATCCCGCCCATCGAGCGAGACTGCGCACTTGTTGGACCGACCATTGAATCACGCCGACGTTGATGTCTACAGGGTAGGCCTGCACACCGAGAAGCCATCACCGGAAGGATGGAGGTGGGTCGCTGCCGGCCTGGACCGGCGTCGTAGTCGGGCTACTGGAGTCGGACTTGCCCGCCGTGGGCTTCACCGGTCTGCTGTTGCGGTCGTTGGTCGCTGATCTGCCGCCGGGAGTTACCACTGCTGCCCTCGCCGGAGGGAAGGGGTCGCCGGAATGAGAATGGAGCCGCCGGGAACCTGAACGAAGCAGGGAGCGGCCTGCGGGAATGGTTGCTGCAAATCTCTTCGGGTCGGGTTGAAATTTGACCCAGTGCTACCATCTTTAGATCTGTAATCTACTTCGCCTATCAGTGATTTCTCGCGTTTGCTGGGTCCTCGCCGGCATAGGAGATCGGAGTACCGCCTGAAGCCCGTCGCAGAAGACACGAACGGACAACGGCTTCGCCGCCGGTGCTCAGGGGCTTAGGATGGAGCAGTGCGCCGGCGTCCATGGAGACAACCTTACCCGCAATGATGTTCGGTGAAGGATTCGTCTGGAACTCCGGTGCTGAGAGCGGCGCTGTACTCCGGCGTCAATTTCCCCATCTTCAGGCGAAGTGTTGAGACAGCGACCTTGCCCAGATCCGCTTTCAACCTTCTTCTTTATGGATTTTTTTTTCAAAGAAATCCAAATTTGTGTGGCCTCACAGTGGAAATGTGAGGACTTGATTCCCCGAAGAGAGATGAATCTCCCCATCGGAAAATGACAGAACCGAAGCAATTGGTTCCAAAAAAACAAAATTGAGAGCACGCTTGATGTGTTCGACACTCTCAACGAGAGCACCAATGTTGGGTTAAGGAACCCGGGGGCCTAGGTAACTAAGCGGAAGAGTATCGAACTAGGTTGAGAGTGCACAAAGTATGGGGTCAGGTAAACTGAGGATATTATTGTGCTAGTAAGAGTATCACTTAGAACGTAAGTCCGCCCTAAATAAGTAATTGATAAACGACTAACGGGCCGATCGCACAAACTGGACCGCCCCGACTAATATTATACAAAGACCGGATACTCCCTTGTCCAGGGTATCCATCAGTTTTCATAATTTATGATCAAAATGTGTAAAATTTTTATTAAAAGTTAAACTATAAAAACATTTAAGATGAATGAAGTATTTCCTCTGTTCCAAAATATATCTCACATTTACTTTTTCAATTCAGCAGTCACGAGAACTTTTGTTTATTTCTATGTTTTTATTGGTTATTTGATAAAATAAAATATTTTTGACGCCTCTTATTCTGAAGAACTTTTAATGTAGTTTTTTTATGCGTAAATTTTAGTTTTTATTTTTCTACCAATATGTAAATAAAATGAAATGTGACAAATATTTGAGAACAGGGGGAGTATGTAATAATTTTGGGATTTCATGAGAAAACAGTGTCTTAGGCATTAATTTTTTGTAATGTGCAACTAGGCAAGGGTAAATAATATATTATATTTGCTCGCTGATGATGTTCACAAAATAAAGTCATTATACATATGAACTTTAAGATGCAAATATAAAGAGCGTGTGTAAACATTGCATATGAAGATATTAAGCTATACACACAATATTGTTTTAAAATATTATTGCCTTGAAATATGCAACTAGGCATGCAAGGGAAAACATATTTCATGGCTATTGAAGTTCACAAAATAAAGTCATTATGCATATAAATTTAAAGGAAAAATATAGAAAACATGTGTAAACATTGCATATGAGGACATTAAGTAGTATACAAACATATTAAAATAATCTAAGACATTATTGCCTTAAGACATTATTGTAGTAAAACATTCATACATTACATTTAGATAATGTATAAGGTCATTATGAATATATGAGTAGAAAGGTAAAACATTCGCACATGTCATTTTCATAGTGTATAAGGTCATAGTGAATATGAGTAAAAGGGTAAGAGAAATTTACCTAGATAAGATTAAAACATAATGTCTTTTTCTAAATAGGACCATATGTTTTTATTTCCCGGTGTAAAACCATTGGTCATTATCTATTACTCATTATTCAAGTAAATATTCACCATCACTAGACATTATTAATTCCTCCCAAGAGACATTATTAAGTACTATTTAGGGAATATAAAATTTTAAGTACTACATTGGTAAATGACTTATATTTTGGTCCTATTTAGTGCAAATTTCACCAATGGTTATACGAAGATATTTAAAAAAAATAAGGGCCTAGAGAAAAAAATGAGTAGTACACTAATAATATACTTCATCCGTCCCTATTTTGATTGTAATTTTTTTCTTCCCTCGATAACTTTTATTTATTTACATGATTT
>OOIL02005488.1:61909-119424 GCA_900332095.2 Cuscuta campestris
CGGTGCAACAAACCGGTTGAACTGAACAACAACCAAAATATGGCTTTGTGGATGGCAATTGGCAAAAATGTTGTTTCCAATTTCAATTGCTGTAGAGTGGACATTGCTAGGACTTTTTTTCCTCTCTTTTGAAAGCTTATAGACTTTAAAAATACTTTTTTGGTTTCAAATTAATCATCCTTTTTTTGTTGTACCAAAAATATTTTTCATTCCTTCAAAGTAATGAAATAAATGGTGCATATAAATTTTTCTCCAAAAATCTCAACTAAATAATTTTATTTTTTTGAAATTATATGAAAAATCAAGAAGATTAATTTAAGATGGAATGAGTAGTAAAATGCACATCCCATTTACCACTTTGGGCAAGATAACGGCGACATTGGCTTTAAAATATGGATGGGATGACAATAAGACATTAACTTTAATTGGGACACATATAGTTTCATTCATAAATTTAATGATTCCTATCCACTTACCTTTCGGTAAATATTTCAACTCCGGCTTCACCCAAACTAAATTTTGGAGGTGCAATTATAGGAGGTGAGTGGGTTTGGCTTGGGTCGAAGTTGATGTGTTAACCAGGAGTTATGAAAGACAAGAACTATCAATTTTTTGAATCAGACACCACAAATGTGAGAGCCAATGTCATCCCATAACAATAAAATTCAATGAAATGACAATCGAGGTTTTAGCACTTCACCCTTCATTTTTACCATATCATCCCATCCAACCTTGTCTTTACTCCTCTCCCCCTTCTATGGCATTGCCGAAGTCTCACTTCCACTCATATTCTTATATTCTAATTGGAAATTTAAAAAGAAAATAATGGGTTTATAACTTTTTCAGTTAAATTAGTAACTGATTGAATTCAGTTTTTTTAATGTAATAGTTTCACCTAAATGTCTTATGTTCCAGTCTAATGATCTCTGACACATTCTAAATTCTATCATAATATCGAAGTCAGGTTCACCCATGAATCTTTAGTCCAATGAGTTAAACTAGTAATTGATTGAATTTAATTTTTTAATGTAGTATTGACTAAATATCCCATGCTAACATTCCCTACCCATCCTAAATTTGGTAAACAATTCTGCTACTTGCACAACGCTTGGTGTACACTAAGTTGTACACCCATACTTTACACTGACACACTGGTAAAAAATATCATTGTGAAATTTTATAATCTCACTTGCTTTTACGGAGTAATTAATAATTACAACTTACCTAGATTCACAAACATAACATACATTTATTAAACATCCATTCTAAACCTCATTTCATCCCCTAAAAATCTATTCCTCTGTTTTTGTATATTTGTCTAATTTGACTATATCGAGTCAAATTGGACATATTTTGAGTTTCAATTACTTTCAACTTGTATTGCATATAAATATAACGAACTAAAATTTTGAAAAATCTCAACAAGAAAAATCTAATAAAATCATTTTCATATTAGTATACATTACAACTTTGAAGTTCAAAGTTTATTGTATTGGACTTGAAAAGGTCAAATTGGACAAATATATTGTAAAAGAGGGAGTAAATTTTAGTCTTATAAAAAATTAAATGGTTATAGTATACTCTAATTAAAAAGTAAATTTATTTTGGTCTCTAATATTTTAAATAACTTTTTCATTGGATTGTTTATATTTTAATTAATTCATATTTTTAGTTTAAGTTATGTATTTAAAAAAAATGGTTGTAGTAAATTGGTGAATTGACATATGTACAACTCCACTTATATTAAGAAAATTGTATTAAATGATGTCTTTTTTATCTACGATTATTATTATTCTTGTTAGTATTATTATAATTACTATTATTATTACATTGTATTATTGTTGTTGTTGTTGTTGTTATTTTTATATTCATTACTATTATTTCTATTTTTCCAATTATATTTATATATTTTTGATTTATATTTCTATTTTTTGAAGCTTCCCCACTTTTTGATTATTATTATTATTATTCTTGTTAGTATTATTATAATAACTATTATTATTACACTATTTTTCAATTTATATTTCTATTTTTTTCGAAGCTTCCCCATTGATCGCTGTTATGTCATTTTTCTTTCTCAATTCATGGGCCGAATTGTAAAAAGAACATAACGCATATCAGCCAGTAGTACGCTGAATAGTGTGTTGTGGCGCTGTTTTGTCATTTTTTTTCCCTTTATTTTTATTTATTTCCTTCTTTACTTCAAATCGCTTCCCCTTATTTTCGTCTCAAACCTCCATGTTTATTTTCCGTTCTTGCAATTACCCTCATTGCGTCCAAATGATATCAAAATACGTGCATAACATATAAAACCAAGCATATGATCGCACTACAAAAATAAAACGGAAAGTTAGATTAAAATGTAAATATTAAATTCAATTGGGACTCAAACTACTTCAAAATATGCCTAAAAAGTGTATAAAATTTGTGCATATCACCAATGCCTCTTTAGTCTTAAATACCTTCAAATCATAGCTAAATATCTCGGCTTCCCTCTGTGGTTTAGGAAATGGACACCAACGCCCCCTCTCTTTTCCTTTTTTGTTTTCCTTTTTTTCTCTTTTTTTCATAAATTTTTTAAGTTCTTTTTTAAAACTTATGTTTTTTGAAGTTTTAATAATAAAAAATTATGTTTGAAGTAAAAATTAGTTAAATAAAAAGAATTAACGTACACTTCAATTGTCTCAAATTAATCATTTTCATTTTTCATCCAAAATAGATCCTTCTTGGTTCATTTTTCATTATACAAAAATCCATAAAATATTTTCTCTTTTTTTTATTGAAGCTCATTTCCCATTTTCTGTTCATTTTCTAGTTTCTTTTATTTCTATTTTTATTTTAAAAAAAATTATTTTATAAAGTTTCTTTTATTTTAATCAAAATTAAAATAAAAGAATAGAAAAGAAAATGAAGAAAAAGAAAAGCACGTGATAAACTAATTTTATAGAATAAGAAAAATTAAATCATGAAAGAAATATGTTGTGCATCAATCAAAAAATGTTATGAATATATAATTAGTTAAAGGTAAAAAAGAACTTCCTCTGTATTTTTTGGTTTCAACATATTCAAAAAATAAGAAATTTTTTCAGACAAACAATAAAAAAAATTAATTTGATACGAATGAAAGACATATAATGTTTTAAAAAAGATTTTTAAAAAATATTTGACTTTTTTTCATCATTTCAAAAACAAACATTTTTCTTTTTTATGAAAAAAAAAGAGAAGAAAAAAAGCAAAACACAATAAAGAAAGAAGGGGAAGGCATGTTGATGTCAGTTCCCAAACTCATAGAGGGCATGTGAGCAATTTATTTAATCTTTGAAAAATAGTTTAGATGAGGATTGGCGTAAGAATATCATAAGTATGATGTAGGTTAAAGATATGTTCTCTTCAACTTACCTTTATTGCTTATTATTATTTTTATTGGAATCAGATCAGATATAGTTTTAAATATAATTAAATTAAAATCAGATGAGACTAAATTAAATCAAAATTTATTTCAATCAGATCAGAATCAAAAAAATCACATCAAGAGAACATGGCCTTAAGGGAGTGTAAAAGTTGGGTTGACTTTCCCAAAATGCCCCTCCCCCTGGACCGAAACATGCTTAATAGGAACAAAAATCATTGCCCTTCGTTCTTGATGTTTTCTTCTTTCACGGAGGCATGATTCTTGAATCAACATCCGGTTCTAAAAAAATTAAAAAATCAAAATAGCAACTACACAAATTTAAATAAAATGAATGATGAAATTGCTTCCTCTTCAAGTGCATTGAGCAAGTGTCTTGCAGCAACAACATCACCCTTATGCTCTTGCAGTTTCTAATTGCTTCGTTTCCAGCCTCCATTTTTTCTGCTCTCTTCTACTGCTCAATATCGCTGCCACTGGGTTTTCAAACAAAAGATTAGATCTATGTTTTGAGGAAGAGAAACAATTAGATCTAGAGATTAAAATAGAGAGAAGAAGATTGGATCTAGATTTTGAGGGGGTGGGGGGAGCCCAAGAGAGACGGAGAGGGTTATGTTTAGATTTCGTGATTTCGAGAGGGAGAGAAGAGAGATGGAGATGGAGGAAAGCCGGAGATATTGCGAAGGAGAGGGATGCGACTTGAGAGACGAAGATAACGTATGGTAGGAGAGGGATGAGAAGCAGGTTGAGAGAGATGAGAGAGGGGTAAAATAGTCCATTCGTACTTTTTTTAAGAAATGGGAAGATAGTTTTAGGACGGAGAAAAAGGGGAAGTGGGAAGATAGTTTTAGGACGGAGGAAGTACTTAATAATATCCAGTGATGGTGAATATTTACTTGGATAATGACTAATGGATAATGACTAAAATTGCTATATTGGAATAAATTTATATCATACAGAGTATAATATTATTTAAGAAAAGTCATCATCTTGTAGTGTGATTTAACCTATATCAAAAATAGTCTTTTATTGTTGTTAGGCTCGTAGAAATAAGGCTATAAGCTCGTTTTTACTCCGTATGATTTTAACGCAAGATCAGAAAAAAAGAGCAAAAGTTAGAAAGAGAAACAGGGACGAGGTATTGTCTGGTAACTATTGGGCAACTACCTAACCCCGGAAGAACATCATCGTCCCAATCCTTTTCGGGCTTTTGTTTCTTCCTTATTTTCCCCAAATCTTTTTAAAATAAAAAAAAACATCCATTGATCATCATATCCCACACTCAGCTGAAACAAAAGTCCCAATTTTTGTTGTGTTAATCCTTGCAATATATTGTTTCTTCCTTCAATTTTCAGACATGAATAACATGCGTATATGCACATATATGCATATATGTACATACATTACATTTATATTGTTAGATACAGAGTAATAAATTAGGATATATTGTATACTTGTATAGTTTCTGATATATTTATCTTGGCAATTATATTCCAACTCTCCATCTCCATTTCGTCCTCCATTGGTAACAATGTAAAGTTCCTGTCTTTATCATTTTTCTTCTCTTCATGTTTTTTTCTCAGTTTTCTTTAATTATGATTTATTTGTTGGGGGCAATGCAGCGAAAAGACGGAATCGGGAGCATGAATTCAAAGGAATTGTAACGCTGCGTGATCTGGGTTCTTTGAATTCAGAAGGTCAAACATGTCAATTCATCAGGGCAGTGCAGATGGCAAAAAAGTCGCAGGTAGTTTAATGGCTTTGATGGTTTATCCATCTTTTTTAATTCAATTAAAAAGTGGCATTTGATCATTTAAAGGCAGGCTTGGAAATGGGTCCTTGTTCTGTTGGAGTTATGTTTGGGTTTTAATCACATAGAAGTTTTGCAAAGGATCTAATTGAAGAAAGCTTTAGCATAATTGAATGTGTGTAATGAGCATTGGGGTTTGATGAGTGTTTTATATGTAGATTAAAGCTGAAGGCTACCGTTATATAATTTTCCCAAACGCTAAAGTTCAATACTAACACTATGTTTGGTTCAAGGAATTTAAAATGGAAAACCAAAGGAAATGAGAGGAAAACACTTTTTTTATGTTTCGTTAGAGAGAAAAAGAAATGAAAAGTTGATGAAAAGAATATAAGAATGCAAAATGTACTAAGAGGAAAAACCAGATTACTCCCATTTTTGTGAGGAAAATGAGGTATAACCATTTCCTTTTCTTTTCCTACAAAATTCTTTGAACCAAACATAGTGTAAAGTTAAAACCAAACGGATTTAAATTAGAGAATTGAAGACTTTCGTAGAGTTAATATCAATTTTTACTTTTAAAGACTTATGATATTCTTTTGAGTTTGGCATAATCTTGTTTCCTGGTATGTATCACATATGAAGTTTGTTCCTTTTTTGGCTACTTAAGTTGACATTACAGTACAAAAAGACTTCTTTTTTTATGTCATAAATGTAGCATCTGTTTATTGGTTTGATGTAGGCTCCTGTCTCTATGAACTTCTACAGTTGGAAGTCAGTCCAAGTTTTCACCGTCAGCTAGAAATGCGCGACCGTTCTTTAAGTATGTCATCCATCACATCACCTCTTTTCAGTTATGTTTAATGTCCTACAAAGTTTGGGATGTTTGTGTTGAATCTCTTTACCCACATATTGTTTTCTTGTAAAGATTGAATTTTTTTCATTGCTGCTTCGGTTTTACCCCTTTCTATCAGGTCCCCGGCTTAGATTGCAGGCTTTGATGAAAGAGCCCGGAAACAAATATTGTGCAGATTGTGGATCTCCAGATCCCAAATGGGTGTATGTCTTTCATTGCAATATATAGAGAGAGAGAGTTATTTGATTTTAAGGCTATGCGACTTTTTTTATGCCAAGTTCCCAAAGAAACACCCACAGATACCCCTTCGTGTGTCTATTTCGTGCTTGTTTTTGTAAAAAAAATGACACTCGTAGATTTTCAGGTCGGTGAGTCTTGGCGTGGCTATATGTATCAAGTGCTCCGGTGTACATAGAAGCCTTGGGGTCCACATATCAAAGGTGCAGTTCTTGAAACCAGACATGTATGCTGTTGCTATTATACAAGAACAACAAAAACCCCTGAGTGAAAATCTCACAGAGTGGGGTCTACGGATTGAGTAGTGTGGGTGTACGTAGACTTTGTCCCTTCTTGGAACTAAAAGAGTGGGAGCACAAAATATGCAAACACACACAAACTCATAGATATAACAAAAAAGACTGCAAGTCCTACACAAGGGCAAAACACTACCTAAACCATGCTGTAAGACCCTAATCCAAGACCTCCATAAGCTCTTATCTAAGGTCATATCTGCTAGTGTGGTGAGATTAATAAACACTCCCAAATTTTATGAAGAATGGTTTTTGCAGGTTTTATCAGTGAGCCTTGATGAATGGACAGATGAGTTAGTCGATTCTCTTGTGGAAATGGGCGGAAACGCCATTGCGAACTTGAAGTACGAAGCTGCCCTTCCAGATAACTATAAAAAGCCAAGGCCAGACTCGTCCAATGAAGAACGCACCGACTTTATAAGGTACTACTAAAAGATTATAAATCTAATCGATTAACTAACCAGTCAAAGTCCTATAAGACTTGACGTTGCACGTTTTTGGATGGCCAGGAGAAAATATGAGCTGCAACAATTTTTGAACTACGACATAGAGATGATATGCCCTTTTGCATCATCAGCTTCGTCTTACTGTGATTCAATAGCCTATTATTCAAGCAGCGCAACCCCAGAGAGGAAATTCCACTATGAGAAGACACCGAGTGGTCATAGGAGCCACGGTAGTGGATTCAAGCATGCTTTTCGCCACAGTCGGAGGAGGAAAGAATCTGAACACCACCAGAAGAGTAGTAGGAAAAGTAGCTCTATGGTAATAAGAAAAAGATATGCCACATTCATTCATTAGCATAATGCAAGCATTCATTCTACTTGTTGCCATTTTGGGAAGCCATGATTGACCGTGCGCTGCCATTTTCGACAGGCGGGTATGGTCGAGTTCATCGGGCTCGTCTCTGTCAATGTTGTCCGTGGGACCCACCTCGCCGTTCGGGATGTAGTAACGAGTGACCCTTATGTTATTCTGTCATTGGGGACTCAGGTAAACTGACCATTTCTATCATTTGGTAGCTTTCCAAGCCTACTAAGACTGGTTCCTATATAGGAAGTATATAATAGAGTATCCTTCTTATTATTTGAATAGTACAATTCTCTCTCGTGCAGTCGGTGAAGACACGGGTGATAAAAAACAATCTAAACCCGGTGTGGAATGAGAAGCTCATGCTGTCAATCCCAGACAACATTCCTCCTCTAAAAGTGGTAAGAATCATTTCGCGCGCTTAAATGTTTTGAATGTTACAACATTAACAACAACCCCAGTAAAATCCTGCAAAATCTAGGGTCTGGGAAGATTGTGTGTAGAGAGGCTGTTTTCAAAAGACTTTTGGCTCAAATGAAAATTTAGACCTTACCCGAACTAATGGTGGTGCTTATATACCTGAGAAAAGGACTAAACTAGGAGTAAAATATGGAAAATGTATCAAAATAGGAGCTCCATGTTTTTTATCCCAAAATAGGAGTGCAATGTCAATAATGCCAATATATAATGCCAAAAAATATAGTGGGATGCCACTATACAGTGTCATAATATCATAGTGCAAAATTCTAAATTCTATTTTGAGGATAAATGCTACTCCCTCCGTCCCGTTTTAAATCGCTCGTTTTGACTTTTGGTCATATTTAAGGAAAAGAAAAAATAAAGTTGATTTTCCAAAATTGCAATTACTTTTTAGGAAGGATGACAGTGAATGGGAAGATAATGTGGAGAAGAGTGACTTATTTTAGGGGTAGTTTAGGTATTTTACTATTAAAAGTTTACGAAAACAAGTAACAACTTATTTTAGGACGGAGAAAAAAAGGCAAACAGACAATTTAAAATGGGACAGAGGGAGTACTATGTTTTATTCTTATTTGGGATAATTTCTTTATATACATGCAGCTAGTGTACGACAAAGACACGTTCACGACGGACGATTTCATGGGGGACGCCGAAATCGACATCCAACCACTCGTGGTGGCTGCAAAGGCATCGGAGAGCTCATCGTCATCAGCAGGAGGGCTCGACGAGGCCACTCACCTTGGGAAATGGGAGGCGAGCAAGGAGAACACGTTGTTGAAAGACAGCATTATAAAGCTTGTGGAGGGGAAGGTGAAACAAGACATATCTATAAGGCTGCAGAATGTTGAGAGGGGCGTGCTCGAGATCGAGCTCGAATGCGTTCCCCTCACCCAATAGAAATCCTTCCCGCCTTTTTTTTGGTCTCGAATGTGAAGTTTGATGGAAAAAAGTTTATTTTTTCAATGCTTGAAATGGAATTTCTCAACGGGGTTCAGAATTCATATTCTTTTTGTAAACAATACTTGTAGCTGATGAAGACACCATCTTTGTTGCTTGAAATCCCTTAGACTAATCAAAGAATATGTTCTATCCAATTGATGAAAATTCAGAGCTATTGAGCAAATGTTTCTCACATCAAAGCAACCAAGCCAAGGACATGTTCTTTATATGAAAAAAAAGGTGATTAATCTCAACTTTTGGAGATCCAATTTGTTGGGGTTGGCTTTGGGACAAGCTCTCATAGGTTTGCTTTAGGTCCATTTTCTTCTCTCCAACAAAATTTGAATCTTTACATAATACTCCATAAATATGATAGAGTCACACACACAAAAGTCACAAAATACATCATCTTATGTGTACCTCTTCAAAAAAAACAGAATGATTTTAAATAATTAAAAAGTAAAAATTTAAATACACAGAAAGCAAGTTTGTATATTTTGTGACGCATGTATTCAAGAACGGATCCGTTTCATACTAGTTGGGGGGCATGGAGACCTAGCGCTTTAATTTTTTTCATGTGTTAGAATTTAATCTTTTAAATTTTTTAAGAGTTATATATAAGTTAGGACCCTAATTAAAAATATTAGGAACTCCAATTAAAAATATTAAAGACCTCAATTAATAGTGTTAAGTAAGAAAAAAATGAGAAATGTTAATTATTTAAATATTAAAAGTGAAATATTTAAAAATTACAAAAATAAAATCTAATATGATCCTTAGGGTTATGCTTATTCTATAGACATTCACACATAAAATAGTTTTATATATAAATAAGAAGATCCGATTGCAAGCTCATGAAATTATATGTGAGAAAAGCAAAATACACAAACTTGCTCTTAGGAGTTAGGACCACAATAGAATAACTAATTTAAATTTTGTTATCTTTTACCAATAGTAAAGTTGTGTCTTTTGTGACCTTTATATTTGTGACTCTGGTATTTTTGAAGAAACAATAAGAATGTTTGACATTTGTTATACTCTAGGAAAAGCGTTTATTTTGAATTTGATCTAAGAATTCAAAAACATGTTAGAGACTGCTCTGAACTCTACTTCTCTATCACTTTTTTTAAGAAGGAAAATCAATTACCAAAAAAACTACTCTCTTCGTCCCTAAATCACTATTTTTTTTAAAAAAAAGGAAAATCAATTAACAAAAGTACTACTCCCTTCTCCCTAAAAAAATTACAAATTGTGCAAAAAGAAGAAAAGATCTTTTTTAATTCATTTTATTTAAAGATTGTCATTGAAATAAAAAAAATAACACTTGAATATTTAAAAAGTACATAAAAAGTACTACAAAATAAGAGTGACAAGAATATTTTATTTTTTTCAAATGAAAATGTACAAACAAATAAAAATTATCATGATTTTAAAATAATGCACATTGTAATCAATTGTGAGGTAGAGGTAGTATCAAACATCATCAATTTATTTACGCAGAAGTTGAGAATCTCTTGGTCCGAGAGTGTTTGTAAAGTTTTGATGGAGTAAACAAATATCAACCTAAATGAGTTTTGTAACTGCGTTCAACTCATTCACTCACTGAGATGAATTTGACCTATAATTAATTAAAAATTAGTACGTACATAGTATATGGTATACTCTCTCAATCCTCAAATATTCATTCTGTTTTAAATTTCTCTAATCAATCAAGATCAATCTTTGACATATAATTAAATAAAAATGATATGGTATGCTAATTAAAAAATAATATTTTCAAAATATTTTACAAGATAAATCTAATAAAATTATTTTTATTCAAAATATAATACCAATTTTATTTGATCAATGGTCAAAATTATTAAATATTATCATAAAAAGTCAAAACAAACCAAACACACCGGAACCAAGGTAGTATTAATTAGATAAAATAATATATTAAAAATATTTTATATGATGAATCTAATAAAATTAACATTATATAAATATCTTATATCAATTTTATTTACTCTGTATGCAAAAATAGTCAAAATTTATTAATTTTTACCGCATAAAATTAATATTGGACAAACACTTTAGAATAGAAATAGTAATTACACCCTCCGTCCCATTTTAAAGTCTTGTCCTTTTGGGTTAGAATTTCAATGTTTGATGTTGGAAGAAACTGGAAAATGTTAAAATGTTGAAAAAATTAAAATGTTAAAAAATTACTTAAATTATCACCCAAATAAATATGTAAGAAATTTTAATTTTGGATTAAAAAAATTCAGCCTTGTATATGTTTGAGGTGGTATGTTTTAAATTTAGATATATAATGTTATTGTATACTCGTCATATATAAATATCTTTTTAAGTATTTTTTTGGAGAAAACTGAGAAGAGTTACAAGGAACTGAAAGAAGTTAGACTAAAAGGATTGGAAGTTAATTTTTCTAACCAATAGAATATGGCCTAAGTTACCTATTGTTATTTATAATATTTGACTAAAGTTATTTCAAAATAAATTTATATGACATTTTTTTCAAAAATTGTAACTAAACAATACACTTCATGAGTAAGAAACTAAGAATGCATAAAATATTTGTGCACGAATTTTTTAATTACGTCAATTGTTTGTCATAAATAATAAATAAAAAATCAAAGCGTCAAAGTATTATTGAATGATTTGGCATTATTATGACATGATATCATCCCGTTGCCGAACGACATGATACCGAATGGGTTTAGACGTAAAACCGAAACTGTACGAAAACGTTTGAATAGTGACAGTATGGTACGGGTTCTTTAAAAATACCAAGCCGTCATAGACCGTGTCCACTCCTACTACAAAACAAAAGGCTACATGATTATATAATTTTATCAAATAAGTAACGAATATAAATAAAAAATAATTAAAGCTTAACTATGTAAATTGTAAACATACAACTTAAATACCAAGGGGAAATGACCCAATTTTGTGGTCGAATTTGAAAGGTAGAGATTATATTGTTTGCTTTTGAATTTGAGCAGCAAAAGTGTTGAAAAGAAAAACGCCAAATTAACAGATTGCAGTTCCAGACATGGAGGTCCAAGGCTCCCCCATTCAGCCGTCCAAAGCAAAAAAAAAAAAAAACAAACACTAATATTTCCAATTCATCATTCAAAAGATTGCAGGTGCCTCAGATGCATCCCATCATGCTAAAATGTAAAGAGATGATGACAAGCACAGAAAGTTAATAAATTTCCAAGATTTCTTTTCTTTGTTTGCACTTGGGGCAGAAACAAACAAGCCACAAAGTTGCCAGTTCTGCTGCATTCTTTGATCAGATTTTACAGCTCTAACATAGTAGTGAGTAGTAGTTTTTACAAGTAGGGCCTCCCATTGCCAATAGGGCTAAAAGTGTCTTTTTATTGTTTTTAGAGAATGTTGAGATTATATTGTGTTCTTTTGACTTGTTCATTTGGCTGAAATGCATTTGACCAAACTATGGAGTTAAAATAGACTTACCCTCAGCAAATTCAGCAAAATAACTTGGATGTGAAGCATATAAATAACACACACACACACAAAAGTGCCTTTTTTTAAAACCCTTTCTTTATTATTTTTCTTTCTTGAACAGCCTTTCATCATCTATATAAGCTGCAGAGGATAAGCAGCAGAAGCAAACAGCATCCTTTATAACCCTTATAGACCAAAGTGCCACTCCCACATATAAGTGGCACTTAACAACAAGTTGTCACCCACAAAGCAATATGTACATTATATTGGCATATAACCATACCACAATAATCACTGATGATGCAAAGGCTATTCAATTATAACCATACCAAAACAGGATGAAAAAAAAAAAAAAAGAAAACGAACCGGTACGCCATAATGTATAACGAAACATGATCATCAATGGCAGCAGAGAGGACACCGAACCAGACCGTTCTCATTGCACTCCGAACACTTCCTTAACTGCCCCTCTTTCTCATCAAACAGTTTCCTACTCCCATTGCAATTGGAGCAAGGAATGAATCTTGCGTCCCCGCAGCCCTCACAGACGTATCCGGGAGGGCGAAGGGGAAGCCCTCTAAGCAATTTGACCAACTCTCCGGCCTCATTCAATTGCTTTATGGCTTCGGCGCCCCCAATGCGCTTCCCTTTGATGAAAACCTGAGGGAGTGTCAAATTCTTCTCCCCAATCACACTCTGCAATTCCTTCTTGTAAGCAATGTCCATGGATATGTCCCTCTCATCCAGATTCACTCTGTAGCTCTTGAGGATCATCCTGACCCTGTAACAATCGTCGAATGTCCTCCGGATTCCCCGGAGACTTGTGAAGTAAATTACCACCCTGTCCTCCGTCCCCGGCAACCAATCTGAGCTTTTTGACTTCACGGCCGGAGGTGGAGAGGGAGGAGAGCTCAGGCGAGGGTTCCTCTTGTTCTCGAATAAAGAACACAGCTTTTTCACCTTACCCTTCAATGAATTCCCGGCGACGGTGACCAGGGTTTCTAAATCGGACGATCCCTGAAACGGCTGCCTGAAAGACCCCGTCCGTTCGACGGAGGGTTTCACGGCGGCCGATCCGCCGCCGTGATGTACCGTCACGGACCGATTGAGATGCGGAGAACCCTTGGCCTTAGGGTTCTGAAAGTCGTCATCCCTGTAAGCCATCGATGGACTTCAATTGCAAAATCGCTACGGAGAAATCAAGATCAAGAAAATCCGACGGAACCCCAAGAAAGAAAATCGCTACCGTTCAGGCGATAACGGCGGCGGCGAGCGTGCACAGCTGATTTACGGAGGCGTGGACTGAAAGCAAATTCTTGGATCAAGAAAAAGAAAGAATTTGAAATGAAGAGAAAGAGGGCACAATGAAGCCTTTTTTGAAAGGGTGGTTGTGGTGGTCGCGGCGGTGGGGTCGGTTTCGACGCCGACTATGAATTTGTCATTTACCCACGGCTTTTTTTACAGAGGAAAGAAAAGATTTAAAAGGAAAATGGTTAAAAACGTGATTCGGTCGAGCACTAAAGGAATGATTAATAAAAATGGTTAGTCCGCACATTACAATGTTAATGACATAAAAGGAAGATGTTTTTGAGCCAGCAGCGGGTATTTACATTGGTCAAATACATAAAATCTCTCTTGTAGTGCAATTAATAGGAATCAAATTCGGATATTACATCCTCCAGAGTTAAAGGCATAAGATGATTGATTGGTGATGGAAACCGTTCTTTCGGGACGTCGACCCAACGAACTCGGTATTGAGTCGACACCGCATCGAAAAGTGAAATCCGGTAAATGAAAGAATAAATAAAGCAGAGAGAAAGTATTTATACGTAAAACCCAAATCGAGAGAAAAATCAAGGGCCTTTTTAGGTGGTGTCATGCCAAGAGGATAAACTTTTATTAATCTCGGTAGATATTCATATACATCACTCTTGAGATTTAGAGCTATAAATGAAACTTTTAAACTCATAGAGAAGAAGGAAGATGAATAATAATATTAGTAGTAGTAGGAGCTTCAAAAATTGGCCTCCCACACTTTCTCTCGTGTCTCTTCTTATAATAGGAGGAAGGAATGACGTAGGGGGAGACAAGGGATTATGTCTGGGTCCTGCCAAATATATTATTGGGCCCTTGTCAATATTTATATATCTCATCAAATTATTTTCTTCGTCTTCATATCTCAGACTCCGTGTTGAATGAAGTATATAACTTATATTTTGGGCAGGACAGAATTGAGCTTGCTACTCTTACTATTCAAATAATATTGGATTGGATAAAATCTTTAATTCATCACATGCTACCCTAGTTTTGAAACTGTTTTGGGGAACGGGACGGATTCACAAAGTATATGACTCGGTGGGTTGCCTCATGGAGTATAACTTTTCTCAACACCTTGGGGAGAAAGCTTTCTTTTTTGGAGGGTCTTGTTACATCGTGGGTGAGGATATTTGGCGTCTCTTGGAAGAGGATTTTGTGTCTCGTGGAAGAGGACTTTTCTCGGGATTTGGTGCCTCTTGGAAGAGGACTTAATGCCTCATGGAAGAGGACTTTTTCGGAGCTCGGTGCCTCTTGGAAGAGGACCTTTCTTGAGACTCAATGCCTCTTGGAAGAGGACTTTACTTTAATTTCCTTTACTTTTCTTTAGTGCCCCAGGAAAAGGATTTGGTGCCTCATGGAAGAGGACTTTTCTCGGAGCTTGGTGCCTCTTGGAAGAGGACTTTTCTCAGGGTTTAGTGCCTCATAGAAGATGACTTTTCTCAGGGATTGGTGTCTCTTGGAAAAAGACTTTTCTCAGGAATTTGTGCCTCTTGTAAGAGGGCTTTTCTCGGGGATTTGTTGCCTCTTGAAAGATGACTTTTCTTGGAAATTCGTGCCTCTTGGAAAAGAGCTTTTCTCAGAAATTTGTTACCTCTTGGAATAGGACTTTCCTCAGGAATTTGTTCCTCTTGGAAGAGAACTTTTCTCGGGGCTCACTTTTCAATATTCTTTAAGAGCCTCTAAACCGCCACCCGATATCTATCTCGCTTGAATTAAAAAAATTTGGGTCCCGCAAATAAATTCTGGGGCCCTTGTCAATATTCATATATCTCATCAAAGTATCTTTTTCGTCTTCATATCTCTCTTTCCGTCTTGAATAAAATATATGACTTATATTTTGGGCCGGACCGAACTGAACTTACTCTTACTATTCAAATAATATTGGATTAGATAAAATCTCTAATCCATCGATTGGTATATCGTGTGTTGGGTAGTAGAAGTTTTAACTATATAGCTTTGCTTTAATTACAATTTCGTTAATTAGTTACTCAGTGATTCTTTGTACATGTTCATCTCAAAAATATCTTGTGGTTTTATTTATATACCAATTTGTACATAATATAATTTTAAAAATTACACAATTTTACATGACATTTAAATAGGGAATATCTTTTTAGAACAAAGAGAATATTACTCTAACTTTTTAATAATTTTTATGTTTGTCCGTATATTTTCATTAAATATTTTATAAAAATAAAAAAGATATGTCTCTACTTGTTTTTGTAGGATTTTTCATTAGATGTTAATTATATATATTCTATTTTTTTAAATATCAACTTATAAATAAAACTATTTCAAAAAAGATGAGACTAGGCACATTATTTGAAAAGAGAGGATTAATTGCCGAGTACATTTTTAATGCATACTCAGTTTCAACCACGTGTTTGATTAAACATTTTTCATAAAGTTTTTTTATTAAATATCTTTTGATTAAAGTGTTTTTGATTAAATGTCTTTTGATTTAAGTGTTTTTGGATTAAAGACACTAACGACGAAGTGTGTGAATAGTTTTGAATAGTGCAAGTGTGTCAATAATTAGTTCCGCTATAATTTGAAAAGTTAATCATGCTTTTATTATTTCTTCCGTACACACAATTGTGTTTGATAAAAAATCTAAATTTAATTGGACAAAGACGTCTAATTAAACTTTTTATAGAATTCATTGCCCCATTGGGAACTTGATAAAAAACAATGTTAGATTCACAGACAAAATCATCACACAAGTTCACAAATTTACCATTTATAGTTTATATTCTCATTTTAAAATTATTCTAAATTATTTTATTTTTATTGAAGTTCACAAATAGTTTGTTTGTAAGATTTGTGACCATTTTGTGTGTGAACCAAGCATTTCTCGATAAAAAAAACTTATTTTAACACTAAAAGTGTTGCTAAATCCACCCAAAAGTGACTATATCCACAAATTTCATATAAATTTGCTAAATTCACACCAATATTAAAATGTGGATATATCGACTTTAGGAGTGGATATAGAAACACCCTAATATTAATCGAATAAAAGAATCTAATTTATCTTGGGATAGATTTCAAAAACCTAACACTATGTTTGGTTCAAGAAATTTGAGAGAGAAGAAAAAAAATGAGAAGGAAAACATTTTTCTTGTTTGGTTAGAGAGAAAAAGAAAAGAAAGGTGAAAAGAATAGAAAAGAAAATGAGAAGGCAACATTACTAAGAGGAAGGAAAACCAAATTCCTTCCGTTATAGTGAGAAAAATGAAGAAAAGCTATTTTTCTTTTCTTTTCTTTCAAATTACTTGAAGCAAACATAGTGTAAATAAAGATAAAATTATGAATATTTTTTAAGCAGTCTCATGTCAATGGAAAAATATGACTATTATTAGTATTGAGGATTCGAGTGTATTTATAAAGTACATATCAGGGGAGGCATATAGTACACTTGAGATTTTTTGAACCCTCAAAATATTTATATATCTCTCCAAATATTTTTCTTTGTTCATATATCTCTATCTCTATCTTGAATAATTTATCTAATTTATATTTTGGTCGGGCTAAATTGGTGTTTCATGTATTGCTTAAATGTTATTAGGTTAGATTAAAATATTAAATCTCTCATTCCTCGTTTTCATATACAATAAAGTTTTGTCCCACTCAGTGCGTTGGCTACATGTATCGAAGTAATCGAACAATGCCATTGTTTTCTATCATGTATCATATTTCCTGTGAATTCATTCACACGAAGGGCTCCTTGTAAGATCATATATTATACAAAATTAATTTTTGCTTTATGTATAAATTGTTCCAAATAAGTTGGGGGTTACATTTAATTAAACTACACCCCTTCAAAAATAAGATCATTGTTTGATGTTTCACAACCTTCGATGTAACACTAATATCTATATTTAGACATAATAAATCCTATAAAAAATATATGATATTTTAATATTACATTTCAAGACAAACTGAATAAAAATATATAATATTGTATCTCAATGTATTCTTCCCAATATTTGTGCTCAAATTTATCAATTTCGACCTCAAAATTATTCAATATCCAATTATTATCAAATTGTATTATGGTATCGGAGCTAATTGAGGTCTCTATTCTCAATAATCTAGCTTCCCTTCTTTTAGGGCCGTGTGCCAACGCTGGTCTTCATCATCGACGGTTGACTGCCATAAATCATGGTCTCTCCAATCCGTGCCTTCTATCCCTCACTTTCCCTCAAAAAAATTATATATGAGTGTGTTTAACCGCCGTTGTTCCTTATTCCTCTCTTTGTCCAAAAAAATTGTGCGTCATTGAAAAACTGGAAACTTGTATTTGTCTGTATCTCTTCTAGAGCTCGAGAGCATGGTAAGCATTCCTAAGCAATAGAGAAGCACATAGCTAGTGGTCCACAATGACAAAAAAAGAAACCTTTTGTCCTCGCTCCAATCGCCAACACTTTTAGAAAAACTCTATAGACGTACTCTCAACCTCGTTCGTCATGCATCGAAGATCTGCCTCTACTTCTAATGGTTATCCTCACAAAACTGTTTCTGCCGACTTCATTCAAGTACTTGTGCTCCAAGGTGATCCTCATTACAGTCAATCAGCTTGCGAGAGATACTAGGAATAATATAGATAATGAGAAATAAAATATTATCATTATTTATTTTCCTTATTCTATTATTATCATAATTTCTTATTCTACTTTAATCATGATTCTCCATTTATTCTCCAAACTGTCTGTGTGTATCTGTGAGAAGAGTGGTATACACCTAGGGTACTCCTACGCAAATAAATACTACGTTGAAGAGCATTTTATGTTTTTTGCACACAAAAAACACTTATGGCCTACAAAAATCAGTATAAGTACTACAACAACTATTTGGAAATAATTAAATTTTTCTAACATTTTTCATAAGCAATTAATATAATATCAAAACAACTAACTCAACCACATATTCAACTAACACAAACAGTTATAGGGTAATAGTAAAGTGCCATTTCTAAACAATGCCACTATCTCAAATAATGCCCTTCTTGAGTAGTTATGAGTAGCCTATGTTTTTTTTCTGTGCAAGAAGTGATAAGTAATGTAGTTGATTTGGTAAAAGAAAATCGCTTTCAAATACTGCCTCCATTTCAAATAAAAGTTTTACTATGGACTTAGAACAGAGATTAAAAAAAATATAATTATGTGATTACAAAACAATGCAGAGGAAAGAGAAATAGAAATTTAAAGATTACAATTTTCTTACTAAAGCATTAAAGTACATAGAGGAGTGAAGTAGTGAGGAAGAATTTAATATCAATGAATGCTTGAGTGAAAAACATTAGGGTACCGTTTGGCATCAGCATTAGAAATTAGCGTTAGCATTTTGAGAATTAATCTACACCACTAAAATTTTATCCAAATCGCTAATGCTAATTGAAAACGCTCTTACCAAACAAGTCATAAGCCAAAAAAAGACACTAATCCACGTTTATGTCACCATTTCCTTAGACATATTGAAAGATAAACAGTTTAACACACACATGTCTCCTTTTGTTAACACAAAAGATCTTTTTGACCTCCTCCAGAGCACTATTTGTTGATGAAGAGAATGAATGCTAACATACACATGTATTGCATTGTACAGATTCTTTTCCATAATAATAATAATTCAGCCATGTCTTTTTTTTTACGAAAAGAAAATCAATTTCAAGCCATTACTTCCATCAGATCTCGGGCAATGCGGACCCAGAATCAAGGCCAAAGAAATGCCAACTGCAACCGAGGAAAGCCTGCTGCAGACAATCGTCTTCTGAACAAGTGATTCCCAACTCTTTGGAGAACTTCCTTGCAGCCAAGATATGCTTCCTTGAGTTGGCAGAATAAGTGTTGTTGCATATCGATGTATGATGCTCATATTCCTCAAAACTGTTCCCAAACAGAATGATGTGACTCAGGAGATCAGCCCTCCAGTTTGCATGCAGCAGGTTGTCATACAGCTCTGCCTCGCAATGTGGCATGAAGAACAGTGTGGGTTTTGCAGCTTCCCGTCTGCCATTCTCATTTATAGACAGAACAGAACACCCAAGTGATGTCAGCACCCTAGATTCTGTTAGGGTTATGATGGGATCGAATATCTCCATATCGCCGATCCAACTAAGCTCCCTCTTCATCAAGATGGCAAGACTGAGCTGTAATCTGGGGGATTCAAATGATTCTATGCTGCCAATGCCGTATATCACCATGCACACCTTTGTTTCAGACCCTAAAACCTGGTTGATCCTATCTGAAGTTTCACCAGTTTGTAATTGGTTCAGGAAGGTTTGCCAAAAGCAGGAGTTTTCTAGTCTTTGGATGCATGTTTGAATCTTTTGCACCAACTTTGCTTCAGTTGCTGGGTCTGTTTCGCAATCCTGTGGTGTCCAAGGTTGTTTTTTATTTTGTTCTTCAGAAGAGGAAACTGCTTCACAAGCAATCTTTTTTAGCCTTGCACTGCGAGGCATAACAACGGTCCAGCCTTCAGTTGGAGCTTGGTGGTTCTCAAGACTGCATGTTTTTGCACCTCCGGCCATAATTTCTTGGATTTTCAGTGGTGCAGTTCGTGCATCAAGAATGTCAACTTTCAAAGAACCTAACTTGAAAATGTGAAAAAAAAATCATCATTTAATGGCTGCAGATATACTTAAAATTGCATGCCAGATATTTTGAAAAGGGAAAGAAAACATGGGTATAATTTTTTTGTTAAATGATGAACACACTTTTATACTGCATTGTTTATCCTGAAGAGAGAATTTAACACTAATCTTTTTTGAAGTTGAAAGCCCCCATATTTTTTCGTGACATTTTTGGCCACTTTTTATCGCAAGCCATTTAAATCTTGATTTTATGTCGGAGGCCATTTGCTCTAGTATCTATATCCCAACTTCTCAACTGCATCTCATATTTCCCTTCAGTTGATTGTATCTCTTTTATAGAATTGCCATATGCCAAATGATTAAATAAAGTATTTCAATGACATAAGAAAAATAATAATCACCAAAAATGAAAAAGAGAAATTAAGACCTAAAAATCACATGTAAACACTTTTCAGGAAAACTAAAAAAGAAGAAGGATAGCATAAATGTGAAAAAATTGAATCCCCAGCCAAACCAAGCACACATAGTATATCCCACTAAAAAGCAAGGTATCAGAAAAGATGAATGCAAACCCTGCCTCTTCTCAAAAGGAGTGGGGAGGCAAGCGTGCTCAAATTGAATTTGATGACCCAAAATAAGGAAATGAATGAGAACTGTACAGCTAGATATACAACACACAGAACAATTATGAGGAATTATTTTTTGCTCAAAGAGAAATTGGCTTTTGGCTTTTATTTCTTTTTATAAAATTTTCAAATACATAAAAAATTGCGTTATTGTTCAGGCATCCATGGGAGGATATGAAGAGCTAGAGATATTTTATTTGTTAGAAGAACAAAGGCCTGTAAACTGTCCAAATCAACACAGGAGGCTTAGCAGCAACCTCCGGAATAATGGGTCTTCATTGAACTGCGCAGAAGTCTTATAGTTTGTTATCGGGTGCGGAGGAGAGTAAGTGATGGACATGTAGAGTGCAAGTTATTGAAGGAGAAAGAATGGAAGTGTTGAACTAACTACTATTTTCCCTTGTTTGGTGAGTAAAAAAAGGAAGTGCTTCTAAAGGATGTGTTACCACTAAAATTGATTTTTTTAAAAAAAACCTACAAGAAACATGAGGAGTTGAGAGATAGTGCAGAGATTATTTAGAAAGAAATCCCCAACAGTTTACGGCAAAGAATTTAATAATAAGTTGGGCTTAAATAATGAAATGACATGTAACATCCCAATTTGTGGTGTTAGATAAAGAAAAGTATGAAATCTTGGGGAGGTTATCCTCATAGCCCCTTACACCAGCCAACACTTGCTAAATCTCCAGTTTTTTTTATTACTCTCCTTGTCTTTTCACAAAAAATGATTAATAGCTACACTCCCTATTCAACACCACATGAAACCCATCCCTAATTTCTCATTTCTCTCATCTTTCTTCAATTATTGCTGAATCAAAGCACTAGTTCCTCCTATAAATGTGTTCCCATATTAAGTTTCTAGGACTGCCAAATGGCTTCTTTCTTGTTAACTTAAACCAAACCCTCATTTTTTTGCAAATCTTAGTTTCCTTAGCTACACGGTACTTGAGGATTATGTCTAGGTTTGTACAGAGTATAACAAACAATTAACCTTTTTGAATGAATTTCATTTAATTCGCATAAATTTTAATATCCCAAAGCGGTAACCAAACTGCAATGTGATAATGCCATCTTTCAAGGAGTCTTGCAGAAGCATATGTCACAGGTCAGATGCACGGAGGAGATGTCTAGACCTCATTTTAATTCAATACAGTGGAAAACAGAACACAATTTCAATTGAATGGATTCTGAGTAGTAAAGTAGTGAAAGGGAAAACAGTAAAGTATTGAATTGAATTTAAGTCCTTGACTAATAATCGAACGAATGAGGTCCAACAACAAGGAAATTCAAGAAATCATGCCGCTTAAAAGGAAGTAACATGCTCCTTAAGAATCTAGTTACTTGCAGTAAGAAAACATACAAAGCAAATGATTTCCAGCACCCTAAAACAGCCATGGATATTCAACCATAAAATTATAATCCAACACAATGAATATCTCAATCACAGCAATCATCTCTGCAAAACGGTATAGAACTAACCTAACGGAATTCGGAATCAGAACTTCGGAGTACTACCGCAGCATGTCAACCTATCCGTTAGTATTTTACATTGACTCCTTTTAGCATAATTCATTGCATATGAACCAGAGATAATAGCTGGGTCAGATCAACACCAGACTGAGCAATCGGAAGAAGCAAACAGATAAGAATCCGGTGACGGAAAGCTTTTTGGTTGGTTTTAATTCGGCAGAAGCGGATGGGGGACATCGACGACGGCTGCGAGAGGGAGCTCTGCCGCGCCCTCAAGCGGCCGCGGTGATGGTCGGAACTTGGAAGTGTTAGAAAAGGGGGTTTGTTCTGAAATCTTTTTGCCATTAGGGTTGCTTTTTGGCATTTGCTAGTGCAAGTGTTTGGGCTGAAATCTAGTATTGATTTATTTTACATGTAGATTTTTATAAGTTTTGGAATTTGATGGTTTTCAAACATTTAAAATTATTTACAAAGAATCATTACATAATTAGTTTTTCTTTAATAAAAAACATAAAAAGTACATAATACTTCTATATGATAAACTCTGACATACATAATACTCCGTAATTAAAAGGTGAAGGCGATAGATAAAAAAAATTGATCTAGAGTTTTAATTGTAATATGTGAGGTTAAACTGTAATATAATACTCCTTTTGTCTCATTCTAAATTGTCTGTTTTCCTTTTTTCTCTGTTCCAAAATTAGTTGTCTGTTTCTTATTATCGTAAACTTTTAAGAGTAAAATACCTAAATTACCCCTAAAATAAGTCACTCTTCTCTACCTTATCTTCTCATTCATCGTCGCCCCTCTAAAAAAGTAATGACAATTTCAAAAAATCAACTCTATTTTTTCTCTTCCTTAAATATGTCCCAAAATCAAAACGGACGATTTAAAACAGGACACAGGAAGTATCTTTTATTATTTGATTAAACTATGAAGACTTGTTCAAATTTTCTATTGTAATTTTCTTGAACAATAGTACAATATTCTAAATGACCTCGACATTGTTCATTTTTTTAAGTAATTTTATTTAGGATAAAATTGAATGGCATGAGAGATGTAAGAAGATCCTTCCCCGCTTTTAAGCCCAAAGACCAAGATAATTTTGTTAGATTAACTCTTCTATATGAGGGACTAAGCAACGATTTTATAGTCATAGGAATCATTTTACAAATGGGTGATTTCCCTGCATGTGTAAACTCATTGCTTTATCTTTCTTTATATGTAAATTTAATATACACTTTCTCAAATACTCCGTAATACTAACCAGAGTTGGCTACTTCGTTTTAGTCTTTATTATTGACTCAAACGGAGTAGCTTAATCCGTGTCATTCATTTAATTATTAAACGGAGTTGCCTACTCTGTTTACCTATTTGTTCCAAATTTGTTCCCACTTTAATCTTCCAAATGGAGTTTCTTGCTTGTTCCAAATTTTTTTGTTCCAATTTTTTTTGTTTGATTTTTTTTCTTCAAATGTTTCGTTCCAATTACAATTTTCTTAATGTTTGTTTTTTGTTTCAATTTTTTTGCTTTAAACCTTTCTATCTTTTTTTTAAAAATATTTTATTAAATATTACTCCCTCAGCTCCATCCCTATTTTGATTACAAATTGCAGGTTACGGAGTAAAATTTCCTACTTTTTGAAATCATTTTATTTACGAATTGGTATATCAATAAGATATAAAAATTACATATTAAAAAACTACGTCAAAAGTTCTACAAAACAAGAAGTGACAAGAATATTTTATTTTATCAAATACTTAATAAAATCGCGTAAACAAACAAAAGTTATCGAGAAGAGAGAAAAAAAATTGTAATCTATTTAAGGACGGTGGAAGTATTATAATTTTTAGTTTCTCAAAGAAATCGATTAATTTTTGTTACTTAGAAATTATTTATAATAAAATAATTTATTAAAATAATTTAATTACAAAATAAAGGAAACATACATAAAGAAAATATAGATGTAAAAAAATCTACTACGAACAATATAAAAATACAATAACTTTATTGCTAGGGTACATATAACAATTTATATTTTCTTTATGTATGTTTCAATGACATAACAGTTTATATAACAATCCTCTTTTTATATGTACTCTAGCAATAAAGTTATCTTATTTTTATATTGTTCGTAGTAGATTTTTTTTTACCTCTATATTTTCTTTATGTATGTTTCCTTTATTTTGCAATTAAATTATTTTAATAAATTATTTTATTATAAATAATTTCTAAGTTACAAAAATTAATCGATTTCTTTGAGAAACTAAAAATTATAATACTTCCTCCGTCCTTAAATAGATTACAATTTTTTTTTCTCTCCTCTCGATAACTTTTGTTTGTTTACGCGATTTCATTAAGTATTTGATAAAATAAAATATTCTTGTCACCTCTTGTTCTGTAGAACTTTTGACGTAGTTTTTTAATATGTAATTTTTATATCTTATTGATATACCAATTCGTAAATAAAATGATTTCAAAAAGTAGAAAATTTTACTCCGTAACCCGCAATTTGTAATCAAAATGGGGACGGAGGGAGTAATATTTAATAAATATTTTTAAAAAAAGATAGAAAGGTTTAAAGCAAAAAAAATTGAAACAAAAAACAAACATTAAGAAAATTGTAATTGGAACGAAACATTTGAAGAAAAAATATCGAACAAAAAAAATTGGAACAAAAAAATTTGGAACAAGCAAGAAACTCCATTTGGAAGATTAAAGTGGGAACAAATTTGGAACAAATAGGTAAACGGAGTAGCCTATTCCATTTGAGTATAAAATTTTCGAGTAGAAACGGAGTTGCCTAATCCGTATTGCACTGCTAGGGAAAAATTATCTGACTTACACTGTCAGGAATGATTTATTTTTTTTACATTTGTTGGTCGTTTGTTCTCATTTTACAACTTTTAAAAATTAGAATACTATTTACCCAGTTCTGGAAGACCATAAATACTACTCCCTCTATCCCAATTTAAATCGTCTGCTTGAGATACAGGATAGAATTAAAATTTACATATTTAAAAAATGCATCAAAAGATTTACAAAATTAACAGTAACACGATTATATTATTTTATCAAAAAACTAACAAAAAAGGGAAAAAGAATGAACAAAATTTGACTCTTTGAATAATAAACAGACAATTTAACTTAGGAAAGAGGGAGTATTTATGCATACAACTCATAAAAATTTATGACTTCTAGAAAATGTTAAAGATGAAAAGTTACTCATTCCTTAACTATTTTAGCATTACCATAACTCTTATTTTCTTGTTTTAATTAATTATTTGATAAAATAAAATATTCTTATCACATTTTATTTTGTAAATTTTAAACATGTGAGTACATAAAATTTCTTTTTTTATTTATGCAGAAATTTTTAAATAAACGATTTTCAAAAAAAAAAAAAAAAGAGGATTTGCCTTGCAACTCCCTCAGTTTAACTAAATTAGGAACGATGGAAGTGTTAAAAATTTTTGAAAAAAGTGGGTCACATATTTTGTTTTATTTTCAAAATGCAATGCAAAATGATCAAAAGACAGGGGAAAAGGAGATACGAAATTGAAAAGCAAGCATAAGTCCATAATAAGCATAATGAAGTCAAGCACTTTGTAAATAAATATGATATCATATACTCCCTCTGTCCCATAAAACCTTTCTTCTTTCTTTTTTTATCCGTCCCACAAAACATTTCTCATTTCTATTAAAAAGTCACTTTTACCCCTTACTTTTTCATACCCTAACTATCACATCATATCTTTTTACTAATAATCTATCCATCAAATCATACTTTTACTCATCACATCAAAGGACATTTTTGAAAATTCAATGCCAAAATACACTCCCCTTAAATCCCTCCTAAAAAGCAAAAGTCCCATGTTTCACGGGACGGAAGGAGTATTTGGTATGCTAGAAACTATAATTAGGAAGAATAATTTCAAGAATATTGAGGACATAATCTTAAGAGAGTGGGGTTATTTGTTTTTTTTTTTTTTTTTGAAGTGGGGATCTATTATTATATATTAGTAATAATGTTCATCACTTGCGCAAAATATAGGTAGTACAAAACTATATGATAAAGTGAGGAGTAGAAAACCTTTTCAGGTTTTGTGACATGTAGACTTTGGAAACAAGGTTATAAAAGCAGCTACAAAGGATCAATTAATCCAGAAGTAGAGGATTCTTAAGGGTCATCTCAAGAAGCTTAGTAAGAACAAATTTTAGCAAATGACTCAAAAACTTAAGAATGATCTCTCTAGTGGGAAACCCCAATTTGTGTTGGGGTGAGGGGGCTAGGGGTAGGGGGAAAGGTTAGAGAGGATAGTAACCATTTTCGCGCCCAACAGATCTCCGTAGGTGCCTAAATGGACCAATGTCATAATATTACATTGGTGGGCAATGTCAAAAGAATCAGACCCTTAATCAAATTGCAATTGCACCCAAAAAAAATTAAAAATTAAAAAAAATACAAACACATGATACAGGGATTTGGAACTAAAAGGCCGGTGTGCATAGTTTGCAACTGTAACGTTCTCAAAGGAAACGCCCTATAGAACTACCACAGCTATTGCTACTAGATATGTTTGATTAAGACTGTTCCTATTGATGCCCTTGGCCGTGCGGATGGGGTCCCGGAGGTAATGGTGGTGGCATACCTGACTGCATCCCGAAGTTGGAGGGCATAGACTGCTGCAATAAGAACAAACAGGAACACATAATCCCCATATAATATGTCGAGATATAATTACAATTGTAAGACATAATCAACAAAACACAGAGTACATGATTCCCTATCACGACAAGTTATTCTGGTTCAAATTGTTCAGTGTCTGGTATGTTTTCATTATTGACAGAATTATTAAGTTTCCTGTGTCTTTTAGGAGTTTGTTTTCAGCAGAGTTTACTTTTTATATTCCCCATTAGTTTAGGATTTGTTATTCATAAAACTATATATACTTCGTATTGCTATTGGAAGACCAGTTTGAATAAATGATTTTCCTTCTTCAATACTCCTCTCTTGGAGATCAGTTTCTGTATGTTTCTTGGATTAGGAATTGATTCACTCTAGCACTCTCATTTCAGACACTCGGCTGTGTTTGGTTGATAGTTATGGCTTATTCTGGTTACCAGTAGAATTATCCATAATCATCAGAATAAGAATTAGTTGTTGACTTATTTGGCTGAAATGCTGTATCAAACATTTTGCCTTCCGAAATATTACGCAAAATCAGCCATTTCAATAAAATCACCCTTAAAAACAGGCAAACTGTGTTGTTACTTGTTAGCGAAAGAATGTCCTGGTTATGTGGATGTTTACTATGAAAGCACTCGACACTCGACTCACAGTTACACAATGAGTGAATCCCTCCAAATAATAAGAGGACTAGCTAGAGCACAAAAGTCCCCCCCCCCCCCCCANAAATCATGCCCATACTTCTGTGTAAGGCAAACCAGATTAGCAAAGGGAGCTTCTAACCTGAAAGGGATTCATCCCGGGCATGTGGGGCATCTGCCCGCCCTGTGGTCTGTTGAAGCCTCCACCAGGCTGAAACATTTGGTTGCCACCCGCATTCGGAGGGCCTTGCATTCCCTGCATTCCATTTGGCATTCCACCAGGTGGTGCATTTATACCACCCATAAAGTGACCTTGAGGCATTGGAGGACCCATCTGATTCATATTACCTTGCATTCCCTTTATATAATATTCAAAGAAGCAGATTATTATAATAGCATTTGAAAAAGCTAATTATGCAGTAACATTTAGACAGTGTTTAACACTTGGA
The DNA here is from genome assembly GCA_900332095.2 of Cuscuta campestris. Classification (NCBI taxonomy): domain Eukaryota; kingdom Viridiplantae; phylum Streptophyta; class Magnoliopsida; order Solanales; family Convolvulaceae; genus Cuscuta; species Cuscuta campestris. The sequence goes on from OOIL02005488.1 coordinate 89,947, forward strand.
ATGTGGTAGGCGATGGAAAAAACCAAGGAAAATGGTTTTTTTTATGTTTGGGTTTACCTTGGAAAATATGAAGGATAACAGGATTTGCTTGAAATTTTCTTAAACGTTACATATATTTAAACATCTTAGTGTTCCTTTAATACAAACGCATAAATAAAATGAGCTCAGACTAATATCTAAAATTGACTCATTAACTTCAAAACCTTTTTTTCTACTTCCCCTCAAATTCCCTTCCAAATTTTCCATCTGTTTTTCCTTGTTTTCTTTCCTTATACAAAACATAGGCTAAAACGCAATAAATTTATTTTACATGTTGATACTAATTTAATTTATTTATGTTCAGTATATATAGACAACAACATCCCAATAGGACCCCGTAAAGGTAGAGTCTGGTGAAGGCGTGTGTACGCAGACCTTGCCCCTACTCGAAAGTAGGGAGGTTGTTTCCAAAAGACCCAGCTCAAGTAGATAATAAAATATCAGAGAAAGCACAAAGCATACAAAACACACAAGTGCAGAGACCAACACCTAGCTCAACACATGTTCAAAAATGAACATATAGGGACTAAGAAATATAAATATAAGTTAAAAATAATAATAACTAATCATATTTTATTTTCCTTTACATTTTCTAAGGTAACAGCACCAAGCATAAGAAAACAACTAATCAGTTTTGTTTTCTTTTCTCTAGTATTTTGGGATCCAAACGGACCGTTAGGAGAATGAGAAAAATAATTACCATCGGACCAGGCATAGGCATTGGAAGAGAAGGCATGGGCATAGATCCAGGCTGTAACTGAGGGGGAGGTCGAGATAGATGAGGATGCTGCAACATAGGCATATGAGATGGAGGTTGTAGTGGGTGATGCGGCATAGAACTCATCTGATGAATATTTTGTTGATAACCACCTTGCTGTTGATTGTTTGCAGCAAGAAGGGAAGGATGGGGGCCAGGAGGGAGTGGAGGAGCACCCGAAGGCATCGATGGTGGCAAACTATTTTTCTGCTCTAATTGGGATGAAGACGATGAATCGAAAATTGGAAGCGAGAGTGGCATAGCAGCTCCAACACCCGGAATTGTGCCTTCATTTCGTATCAAACCAGAAGCAAGTGCTCCAGGAGTAGTTGATGGTGCTTCAGGTCCTCCGAAATTGCCAGGCCTAAAACCTAGAGCAGGATTTTGATCGTATGTACCTGTAATAAAAATGATTCAATACCTAAATTAGCCTATTAGTATTAATGACGGGTATCTTTTACGGCATTTAAGAATTACGGAATGCAAAGTGCTAAATCTACTTAAATAAGAGGTTCACATGCGAACATAGAGAATCAGTCCACACCTTGCGGATTCAAGCTGAATTTATCACGAGCCGAATCGCCAGGCCTATTTCTGCACCAGAACTTTGTTGAATGATCATTGCTACCACTGCACCAGCATTAAAAAGTAATTATAAACTGTTACCATGCAGGTTATAAGTTGTTCAAGCACATAATGAGATTTTAAAAAAAGTAGGATAAAAAATTCCATGTTAAATTGTAAACAATGAATAAAAAGCAAAAATTTAGGTTTAATCTAGCAGGTACACAAGTCAAAAACTGCTAATGTCTCCCTCAGACTACGTGATGAAAACAAGAAAAAAATAAGAGAGGAACCAAGCAAATAGAAGCCACCATGATGACCAACATGAATCAAAATTAGCAAACTAACAAGTATAGAAAGCTAGCTGAGATGAATAATTAAAAACCATCCTGCATGAGAAGCAATGAATCCATCCAGGTAAACATATAACATCAAGGTAAGATGTTTATCAGTCAAGGATGATGCAATGAACAAATTTTACCAATATACTCCGGGAGCACTCTTTGATACAAAAGCAAATGCTCTGTAGTATCATTTCACTGCATTATACCTTCTTTAATATATACAGTATACCCACCATTTTGTACCGTTCATTCAGCACTCAGCAGTCAGTACAGAAGCAGACTTGCTAAGATGAATAAATCAGCTAAGAATGGAAGTAAATGCAGAACACAAGTTCAAGAATGACACCTCTAAGACTCTAAGAAATATGGAGTATCAAATTACAAAATGATTCAAAGTGTGCATCTCATTTTAGCAAAAGAAGATGCCCTACTGGGTCCCAAGCAATAACAAGAATTTATGGCTGTAGAAAAAGAATTTGTACCTGCAGAGAATATACCCTATTGGGTGCCATGCAAGATCACAAACACCACTATCATGTGCATTTGTAATTTCAACCTGAGGAGTTTCATGCCTGTAAAGCCAAACACATAAATTGTAATAAAGACATTTGACCAAAAAAAATCAATGATACTTCCAGGGACGGTCACATTGCCCAAAAGTATATTTTTGGTTTAAAAAAGAAAAAAAAAGGCATGAAAAGAGAATGTGCTTTTTTCACACATGCAATCAAATTATGACTTGGGATGCGTTCCGTTCGCCTGATCTGACTTCTTGAAAATCTGATCTGATCTGATCTGATTGCAGTTATAATTAAAGCTATTTCTGATCTAGTCTGGTTATAATAAGAATTAGTAATAAGCAGAAAAAATAAGTTAAACGGAACGCTGCCTTGATCAATAGAATGACTTATTTATTTCCATCTTTATTACAGAGTATTATTATTATTATTATTATTATTATTATTATTATTATTATTATTATTATTATTATTATTATTATTATTATTATATCCATTCTTGGCTGAAACTTTATAAGTTAAGGTATTATCCCTCTCCATGTTAGACTGAGTGGCTTCGATTAATTATTAAAAAAATTGCACTCTCACCTCTCCAAAATGAGAGCAGACTTTTAGACGGTTGAAGAAGTGTGACCTTCTAATAATTCTAAATATTGATGTTAAGAAAAAATATAAATATCAGTAGACTTAGAAGACTGGTTTATCATACACCAGTTTAAACAGTCCATGACTTAAAAACCACAGTGCTTCAATGTAAACCAGCATTCAATAAAAAAGATAGTACTGAGTCTTTTCCATGACATGAGCAGAAAAATAAATCTTTAATATGAAAGGGAAACCAAAAAAAAGCATACCCCACGAGCCAATGGAATATTGAACCGTCATAACTCCCACTAACAAAATACTCTTCATGAAATGGATGCCAAGCCAAAGCTATCATGTTCAAACAATTAAACAACTTTCAATACCCAAAAAAACATCACAGAAAGCAATAACAAATTAGTTGATCCATGCAGCATAAACAATGGAATCAGGAGCAAAAGAATAATAAAGTGACTAACAATTATGAAATATACTTACCAAAATCTCCATGATGTTAATAAAATAAAAATTAGCTTGTGATTAAATGATTCGGTATTATTTCAAAGTTGGTTTAGCCATTTCTGCTGAATGATACGTAGTATTTGGTAAGAATATGGCATTTGGTACAGCTGAACAGGTTACCAGAGTGTGATGGTCTACATTGAAGGTTTCTTCCTAGAGGACATGAGGCTTATTGAGTCACATAAATGTCTTATGATTAGTTTCTAAAACATTTTCCAACTTCTTGTTTAATAATAGAATATTGTAGAGCATGCTCAAATTCAACAAATTCTATAAAAGCTAATAGTGCAACGACTCTAACTAGAATAAAATGGTGCTAGGCTGCTTGCTTTATTATTTGCAACGATAACTTGTACCTTCTGTTTAGTTTCTTATGCAGTTAGCCAGTTATAAGTTCTTTTTACTATCCCGTTTTTTCTAAGTTACTTGTATCTTCTGAATCATTTGCATTCCAAATGTGTACTCCCTCCATCCCAAAATAATCTTCTCATTTCCTTTTTAGGCACACATTCTTTACTTCTTTATATGAAAATACACTTCTACATATTTACTACCATTTACTTCACTTCACTAAACCCAAAAAGTAGGCAGGGTCATTTAAACAATTATCCGTTACTCTTAGTCTCCGTGTCATTTTCACACAGGAAGATGATTTTGGGATAAAGCGAGTATTATATTTACTTTCTCAGTTTCTTGCAACTTATTAGTCCCTGTTGTCATCCTTCTCTCGTTCTTTCGTATATGATTGCTTTATTTTGAATTACATTAATTATTTATTCACTTTTTCCATAATCTCTGATAGAACCAAATATTCACTATTTTTTTTGCTTTGGGGAATGATGGAATAAAAAAATGGCTCTTTAAGTTGTATATGCTTCTTTTGATAGTGAAGTAGCAGTTAGTCAATACAACTTTTGATGTTCATCATGGATCATCAGGAAACAGTCGCTCTATGTTTTAAACATAGGGGTTAGGTTGTGTACATCCGACCCCCTTAACCCCGCAATGGGCGTGAGCCTTTGAGGTACTCGGGTAATGTTGTTGTAATTATCACTATTATACATGTCAGTGCATTTAAATACTCTCTCGGTCTCATTTACTATTGGCTAAACTCTTTTCTCTTCGCATATTATTTTAATAATCCATAATTTATGATAATATTCAAATGATATTGGTGTGTTTAATAGCAATTCAAACATAGTTTGACTATGAATCTATGATAGATTTTCTAATAACCATAACTACCATCTAACCTATCCAGTGAAAAAGAGGGAAAGAAGAGGAAGTTGTAGATGAATTGCAGATTTTTAGGAAGTTGTGATCTAGAATATTAATAGTTCATTTATTTAAACTAAATTAACACAAAATGGGGAGATAGTGGTTGGGCTTAACCACACACTTGATTGCAGTTGTGGCATGATTTTAGGGATATTTTCCTCTGTTAGTTTAAGTCAACTCTATAATATAGTCAGTAGCATTAAGCTAGGGGAGAGGAATCATAATTATACTTTTTTATTTGGAGATTCTTCTTGGCTAATTAGAATTTCTATAAGTGAGATACTTGATGAAAGTTGGTTTGTGTCTTAAAGGGAGGGGTGAATAAGATCATTAAGATGTTTTAAGATATTTAGTCATTAATTGGTGGCTATCAGTGCTTTCTTAAAACGTGATTGCGTTAAAATAGATGTGGGATATCAAAAGCAATGAGTAAAGTATAAAGTACGTGAACCGTGATCTTTTATAGGGTTTGGTAGATGGTAATCCCCTACTTCAGTACTAATCAAGTGGCTAAGTTACGACTTGAGGACAGTTCGTGTTTCCAGGAAGGGAGTATTGATTGGGTTTCTGGTAACCATAACTACCACTAACAAATCTAGAGAAAAAAAAAGGAAAGAGGTAGTTGGAGGTGAACAGAAGACAATTAAGAAGTTGGAAATTATGAAAAATTAGTTGTATATTTATTTAAACTAAATTAACACAATAAGTTGGGAGTTAGTGGCTGTGCTTTGCCACCCACCTTATTGCAGCTGTAGCATGATTCTATGGATGTTTTCCTGTGTTTATTTTATATATATATATATATATATATATATATATATATATATATATATATATATATATATATCTCAGCTCTATCTATATTGTCAGTAACATAAAGCTAGAGGTAAGGTATACTTTTATCATTTGGAGGTTTTTCTAGGCTATTAGAATTAATTTAAGTGAGATACTTGCTTAAGGTAGAGTGCTCTTTATTTTCTTCTTTTCTAATTCAGTATCTATCAGACTAAATGTAAGTCACTTTGAATGGATTTAAACTCCATATCTTGATATTAAAATAATTATTACATAATACTCTGTATAATATGAAGATAATTTGAATCATATCTCATTATGAAGACCAAACATATAAATTGAGGCAGACAGAATTCCGGATAATGAATTTTAAAAACCTAACAAATGTATTTTTTTATCAATCCTATTCTTGCTGGATATATTTTGAAAAGCTAACAATTCATATGTTAGCTTAACTAAGAAAACTTATTTCTGAATCTTGATGGATGATATTTCCTACCTATTTTAGATATGTCTAAGTGCCTAACCCCAATCTCCTGTTCTTATTAAAAAGATTAAATCACCTATGAGTTAAATTTTCACAACATAATATAATGCTCATTCAGAATTTGACACATGGCATGCAGCCTAATTACATTAATTTTAAACACTTCCTTGTACGCTCTTAAACAAACATTTGCAACTTCACGTTACATTCAAAATAAGAAACAGACGGGATAACTACAAACAACTACCAATGATTGGGTGCCTCTTTGGCAGTGTAATAGCAGCATGTCTGATAGAAACAAAGCATTTAATAGTTTCTTACTTGTCACATCCTTTTGATGCCCACGGAATGACTCAAGCTCCTTCATGGCCCTGATGTCATAAAGCTAGAAGCAAGAGAGAGGAGTTACTTACCAGTTATGTGCATCTCGACCCCCAAGAGTCCAGAGAAGTTGGGATTATCCACGGTTTTGATATTGTTGTAGTTTTACAAATTTATATTGTCCACAAATGTGATTGGAATTCTTGATTTTATGTTGAATAGTTGACTAATTCTAAACCATATATGAGTGGCAGTTATTCATGATATAATTTCAAAAAATATGAAGGATGAATCTATGACCCAAACTTATAGTTCTTACTTGATAAATAACTATAAAAGTTAACACAGATGGAACATAGCATTACCTTAATAATTTGATCCTTAGAAGCAGTAAGCACCCAGTTACCATTTTGATTCCACTTGACACAAAGAACAGTATTCTTGTGGCCATGACTGCAAAATGATAAGGAGCCCAATATTACATTAAAAGCAGTCTTCAAGACATCAGGAAACTAACAGAAAGTACAGTTAAAATCAAAATAAAATTAGCATCATTTACTGACAATGAACATAGCTCCCTCCCTGACTTGGCATCCCAAAGCTTAACAAGATTGTCTTTTCCACCTGACAGCAGAAAAATATAATCCACAATAAGAAGATTTTCCCTCACTTTTTAAAAACAGACAAGAAAATTTGTGTGCGCTACAGGAGCATTAATCACCACAGAATGCAGTTTCAGAGGGGCCAAAAAAGTTGTACAAGGTAGATAGTGTAGTGTTGAGCCTCTGAAGTAAAGAAATGATTTACCACAGGAGAATGCAATAATTTATCATGATAATGTTTTTTGAAAAGAAAAAAAAGCAGGGAAACAAGCATACCTGAAACAAGTAAAGACTTTGTAGGATGCCAAGCAACACTCTTCACATCCCAACCATGGCCTGCCTGAGTCGAATGGCACAAATAAATATTTTCGTAGAAAATCATATGACATTGTGTCTAAATATGCAGAAACAAACTAAGATTATTGTCATTTAAAAGCCGGATGAGAAAATTTTCAGTGGCATGTTGCATATGATATAGTCAAAATAGACATTTAACTGGTGTCAGATTTCAGTAAAAAATTTTAAAAAAAATGAGGAACATTACCTGTTAATGAGCGCTCTTCTTGGAATCGTGCGAAGTCCCAGACCTTCACAGTAGTGTCATCAGAGCAAGAACAGAATTTCATATCTGTCCGGCAGAAGCTATTTTAGCATGAGAGTAAAGAGTAATTAGAGATAATTCAAAGATGGTTTAGCTGTTGAAATAGAAATACTGCAATGAATATAAGAAATTCAGACATTATATGACAGCTAATTACTTCAATACAAAATTATCAAAATTAAGAAAACATCAAGACAAACACAACTGATGCTTGATTGGTCTATACCTTAAGTCACGTACTGATTCTTTATGAGCTGTTTTAATGGCTTTTACATTACTCAAGTTAGTCTGCCAATACCTGAAATAGTAAACTTGTGCATTTTTAATGTTATCTAATTCAATTGAAAAATGCAACAAAAGCATCTGGTCATAACATGGTTTTACTTTATAGCACCCGCATCATCACCCGTGACCATATAGTTGTCATTGTAACTCCATACCATTGACCTGATTGCTTGATCATGAGCCTGCGCATTAAAAGTTGATATTCCCCCAAATTACATCTACCAGATGCTTCATCAAGAGTCAAGACTACAACTCTACAAGTACAGAAACTCAATTTCCATACCTGAAGAATCATTTCAAAGTTAAAAGACTGCCCATTCCAGAGAGTAAATTCACCACTTTGAGATCCAGTAATAAGACGTCTCCCAGTAGGTGTCCACTAAACAAGTTAAAATGGTAAGGATGCAAAAATGGAATATTTAATCATAATAAAAAATTTAATTTTTAAATTTAGCTACCAGAATATGTTTAAGCAAAATAAGAAACATAGAAAGTGGAACATAAGCAATGATTAACACCGATGAGAGCAATCACAATGTAAACCACCAAAAATCCCTTATAATTTGATCTCTGCTCTATTATTTTCATTTTCATCTCATGTACTTATGTGTTAAATGGGTCACAAGATTGAACATCATCCACCCAATCTGAACCTCCTCGGTTTGGTTCATTTTAAAATTGTTCGGAATATAAAGGGCCATACGCTGCATCTAGGCACCCAATGCCCAAAGCTTGTATAAAAGGGCTAGGGTGATAGAATTATATAACAAAATCTTTCAGATAAAAGTAGGATGTAAATGATTTTGATGCAAACAAGCTTATATGTTTAGTAAAATGCAATGAATGGATTTGCAAGTACACACTATAAAATTAGCAAAGGGCCAAAGACAAAAATAGTGTAGCAAACAGGAAAAAAATAAACTAGATGTGGCAGTACTAAATATTCATTTTGGCACATTAAAAGAAAATAACCTAATAATTTGTAGCAAACCTAATTGATAGGGATGGTAGTGGTACTAGAATCGTTCTGTGTGCTATCCAATGTAGATGTGCTTTATATGCGCTTGACATAAAAAGTGCTTAAAATAATACACACTATAAAATTAGCAAAGGGATAAAGACAAAAACAGTGTAGCAAGCAGGAAAAAATAAGCTAGATGTGGCATTTTTAAATATTCATTTTGCCACATTAAAAGAAAATAAGCTAATAATTTGTAGGAAACCTAATTTATAGGGATGGTAGTGGTACTAGAATCTTTCTGTGTGCTATCCAATGTAGTTGTGCTTTATATGTGCTTGATATAAAAAGTGCTTAAAATAATTATACCAGCATCCACTAAGAAGTGGAAAATGACTTAAGTAAGCAATTACTTGGAATGTCCCTAAGATTTCAAGGCATAATAATACTAATGCAATGTACTATATACTGACATCGTGATGTGTGCGCGCACACATATATATGCACAAGCCTTTTCAAATGCAAAATAAATAACTGATGAAAATGGAAGGAATAAGAAAAATACAAGACGTCAGAATTAACTTACCACAACACGATTAATTGAACAACGGTTTTTGTTTAGGGATGTATGAACAAACTTTGCAGCAAAACTGGTGGATGGGTTATCAGAATAGGCAACTGATGGTAGCATCTGCATTTGTGACCAACAAAAGAAAAACATTGTTGGCAAACAGCTAAACACAGCACAAAGTCTGCTTTGAGTGGAAGAGAGCAATGCAGAATCCATTTGAAACTACACTACAATGAAAAAAATGGGGAAAATGAAGAAGAACTATTCTATTGTTAACGCACATCAACTGCAGCTGCAGGGGTAGGTTGCAACACAGTTCTGTCCCTTGAATCCCGCTGCCACATGCGAATCTACACACCAACATCAATGTCAAATACATAGTATTAAGATCACATAAAACATTTGGCATACCGCACATGCAATAAAAAGTGTCATTTATTATAAATGGCAAAAACACATCTAATTGAAAAAACATATTGCTAGACACATTCCAGTAATCTGAGATTAAAATAGATATTGATCCATGTAAGGTGTATATCTTACTTCTTTTCACTGTTCGTAATGAAAAGTATTTGCTTACTTTCATGAATACCAATCCTTTCTCCAATTAATGTGATTCAAAGTTCAAACACAGAAATCTAAATGGCATTTCAACATAATAACAGCTCCATTGGAATAATTAGTAACAAGTTGATAACAGAAAAACCGGCATAATCCCCGCTCTGTTAGGCTCTGGGAGGACAAGATTTACGCAACCGTACCCCCATTAAAAAAAAGGTTGTTTAAATGAAACTCTTGATGCATTTACTGCCAAAAGTTTCATAGGAATCAAGAAGCACGAGAAGTTTCATATTCAATTTTGATTTACTCCATTAATTATCCAAAGTGAGAGCATTGTCATAATGACTCTATTAACTGCATTGGCAATGAACACAATATAATAATGAGTTCAAATGTGATTTTTTTATAACCTAATACTGCTATAATGAGTCTTACATGTGTGTGTGTTTGCATACATCTATATTTTGACTTAGATAACATTCAACAACCTTTACCTGCATATATCGTACCACAGTACTAGTATAGTCAACAGCTCTTCTTTGTCCCATTTTCCTCATTCTCTTTGCAGCATAACTGTCAGCATGAGCTACATGCAAGCAAAAGGCAATGATAGTCACCTTGTGTACTCCCCATTAATTTGTTCAAACCCTATCAACTTAGTAACAGTTTTCTCTAAAGGCAGATGTTCCAGATGAAGCTCAAGCAAATCGACAGACACTAGGATAGCACATTTTGAGGAAAAAATTAATTTTGTCTGTGAATTTTGGTATTTCATATCAACTAAAGGAGACCAAAGAATATGGCATTGCCAGAAGTATATGAAAAGTGGATCTAATCTCCAAGATGGGCAATTCTAGTGTCATGGTTCCCCTTCAGGTTAAATAAGTTCATATAACCTCACAAGAAACAATTGCTTTTTTTGTAAATTAATCAGTTAACACCATTATAGACATGAACTCCAGTGGCAACAAAGACTTGTTGCAATACGTTATACTGTACCATCGTAAGCCTGATGAGGATGAGGAGGTCCAGGGGGCATAGAATGGTGGTGAAAGTCAGGAGGAGCATTTGCATTGAGAGCGGTCGAGGATGGCGGGGGTGGACGCATCATTGGATGCGGACCAGGAGGAGGTTGTGGGCCCCTAGGGAAGTCTCCGAACGGAAATGGCTGCTGGTGGTGTTGATGCTGCTGATTAGGTGGCGGCGGCGGCGGCTGATGATGCTGCGGTTGTTGATGGTAGTGGTGTTGCTGTTGCTGTTGCTGTTGCTGGTGGTGGTGATGGTGCTGCTGCAATGGATCGCTGGCCGGCATCATCTTCTTCGACGGCGAGAACAAATCCCGCTACCCCGAGCTCTATAACAGAAACTTGAAATCTGGATTTGAGATAGTTTGGAAAAAGTTGGTTAACAATAGCGGGAAGTTTAATTCGGGAATTTAGGGGTTAGGGTTTGAGAAGTTCGTGATTTCAAATCAACGAATCACTGGCTTTGGGTAAGAACACTGCTACCATATGACATTTCTAACAATTTTGAACCATATTTTGACAAATTATATCCTCCTAAAATAATGTTTTTAATTGACTACTACGTATTTTACATCAAAGTTGGAAATAAAATGAATAATATTGTAATTTAATATCATTTGGTTGGTCTTTTAATTTTGAAAAGGTCATGTTTTTATTAAAAAAATTACTCCAATATATGTGTGTGTGTGTGCTCTCTCCGTATCAGACCATGTGTTTTGGAGCGTGAAGATGGACTCGCCACCTTCCTTCACACCCCTCTTCCATAATAGTAGCAATGTGATGGGGCGTTGCCCTTCTGTGAGTAACGTCAAAACAGCTAAATTCCCCCCTACCCCCCCCTTTAATTCAAACAATCAAAATTCAACACATTTATTTCAATCAATTAAAAAAATCCACATCTTCACTTTATGGCCACGCCCCCTTTCAACCGGAACCGTCCCGGAACCGTACCGTGTCCACCCCTATTCATACTCCTCCACACCACCCCACCTTCCCCTAGCCTCTATTAAACCCTCGTCCCCTCCATTGTCATCTCACTATCTCAGTTTTAGCCACCATCGTCATTAGTCACTCGCCCTCAACTCCCAACCTTCAATCTCTAGCTTACGCTCAGTTGCCACCCCATCCACCATCGACCGCCCCTTCTCGGTCAGCTGGCCACCCCCCTATCCTCCAACCATAGCCCAAGAAATCGGACCCACACAATCCTCGACCCTACCAATCTTGACAACTAATTTTACCGGCAACCATCACTTGCCCCCCGAGCCAAGACCATAAATTAGGCTAATCACCCCACCCCAGCAAACCTCCCGAGTCAAGACCATATATAATGGCTTATCACCCTATATTGTAAATAATAATGTCTAAATAATTTGTTACTCGTGAGTGCTTTGGACACTGCGATAGATCAGCGAATGAGAGTTAATACTCCGTAAGTCTTTATTAGTCACATTTCTGTTCGTGTGGAAGACTCTAAAATAAAGAGTTTTTTTGGGAGGGGGAGGGGGGTTGGTGCATGCTAGAGTTTTTTAGTGGGTTTATTACTAACAACAAATACGGGGTACTATGATACCCCTCTGTTTAGGAAAACACTTCCTATTTTGACCAAAAGCCAAAATAAGAAATGGTTAAATTGTAGTTGATTTTTTAATTTTGTCCTTATGTAAAGCGTAAAAGTAATACGGAGTATGTGATAGACAGATTATTAGTGAAAAAATATGATGTGATAGGTAGGGTAAAAAAATATGGATAAAAGTAATTTTTTAATTGAAAGTGAAAGTGTTTTTGGTGGAAGAGAAAAAATGAAAGAGAATATTTTGGTGAACAAAAGGAGTATAAAACATTTTTTCAAAAATTGATGAGTTGTTGTTTTCAAATACATTTAATAAAGGGTTAAATATATTTTTATTAATTTCTGTAAAATATGATATATGTTTGTTTGTGGTTCTTCTAAGGTAGTACTCCCTCCGTCCCTAAATAAAGTTCCACTTTCGTTTTTTCTTTGTCCCTAAATAAACTTCTCTTTTCCCTTAAAAAACCCCTTTTACCCCTTACTTTTTCATACCCTACCCATCACATCATACTTTTTTACTAATAATCTACCTATCACATCTTACTTTAACACATCACATCAAGGGTATTTTTGGAAAATCAACACCAAAATATCCCTCTCTTAAATCTTCAAAAAGTCAAAAATGGAACTTTATTTAGGGACGGAGGGAGTATTTCTTTATTAAGTCATTCCTATAAAATATATTTTTTTACAAATAGCCTGCATACCAATTTTGAGTTTACGTATCAGAATTTGTACGGAGAGAAAATAAAATTACTTTAAACGTAAATAATTTTAGAAAGATTATAGAATCCTAATATTTGTAGCGGTCAAAATAAAATTCAACATTAACACCAAATTAAAGAAAATTAGTGGAAGGAAAGTATTTGCAAGGATAAAAAATATATTTTTTATCCTTGCAAAAAAGACTCAAATTTGCAAGGATAAAAAATCTATTTTTCTTTTAATCTATTTAATCTTAGCAAAAAGTGCATTCAACAAAATTGAATTAAAAAATCAACAATAAGGGCACATTATGTATTTTGCAAGATGCCCTTTAATTATACATTAACTATTTTATACGGAGTATTTATTGATCGTACAACACACGGATATAAATTCTAGTTTTCAAAATGGGATTGTAAAAAAAGATTCAAAAATTCATCAATTATAGCCTCCAATCCAGAATGCATTTAAATTTCAAACTGATTTTTTTTCATGGCAATCACAGAGAATTGGACCAGAAGACATTTGATACAAAATTGTTCTGAAATTCAATATAAACACATCTAAAATCCACAGAGCAGACAAACGATTTCGGGTGAATCAAACGGCCCCGCAAATTGCAGAGGTCATCCTCGTCGCCGGCCTTCCTTTGCAGGCGGCGTTCAGGAGATGCGGTTGGACATCGGAGAGGCGGACGGGCTTGAGGCAGAACTCCTCGGCGCCCTCCGACAGGCAGCTGCGGATCCTCGACGGGACGTCCTCCGACGAGACCACCACCACAGGGATGTGCTTGAAGGCGGAGCAGCCCTTGATCTCCCGGAGCAGCTCGTAGCCGGTCATTCCGGGCATGCTGTAGTCGGTGATGATCAGATTCACCTCCGCTCCCTCCACCACCCGCAGCGCTTCCGCCCCGGAATCCACCACCGTCACGGTCACATCCTCGCCGGAGCAAGCCGCCTTCACCAGCCTCTCGATCAGCTTCCGGTCGACGACGCTGTCGTCGACGGCAAGAACGTGGAACCTCTGCTGATCGGCGGGTGCCATTTTTTCCCCTAAAATGAGATCGATTATTCGAATTAACCCCTTTTTTCAGTAGATCGATATGGAATGGAGTTGAATTGCGGGGAGAATATATACATGCGGTGGATGGGTGTATGAATCAGAAAGATGCGAAAAGGGTTTCGGTGAAGATTTGGGGGAGATTAGATATGTCGGCAAAGAGACGGGGAGAGTATATTTTGATCTGGGGAAGATCTTTGATTTGGACACGCACCAATTTTGTCCCCCCCTTTTTTAAAAAAATTTTATTCTCATAGAATATTTTGTCTCCGTTTAAACACAAATTTCTTATTTTTTTCAAGATCTGTCTAAAAACATTTTACAAAATCTCCCATATCCTTATAACATGAAAAAAGTATTTCCTTCCTTTCGAAATATTTGTCATATTATGTAAAATAAGTTTTATTTAGTTTACTCTGTATTTTATTTTAAAAAAGTAAAAAAAACAAAAACGTCTTTAAATAAAGACGATAATTTTGGGGAAGGATGCAATGGAAAATTTACGATGGCCAGATAATCATACCCGCAATTCTTTTGCGTGGGAGCAATGCACTCCTTATCTAGCATTTTAGGACCAATTATGCAACGTTTTAAATTGTTCAAGGATATTTGGTGTAATTTTTAATGTTTAAGAGTAAATCGTGCAATTTTTAAAGAATTCAGGAGTAAACAATGCAGTTTTTCGTTTTAAGGGTAAACCATGCAATTCCAAAGAATTCGGGGATAAATGATCTATTTTTCTCCTTTTCTATATCTTAAATGGCTTTAGATACGTTGCTTTACAAAAATAAAAAAACAAAAAACAAACAAACCCGTTTGATGCGTCGATACCCAACGAGAGGCCCAAATCTCGTACCCAAGAGGCGCTTGGGTACCCGTATGTGTGTGCATCGGTTTTGGGCCATCCCAAAGCCTTGGGCCTGGACCGACCAAAATTAATACAGCTGGGGAAGTCCGAATTGGAGAAGGAGACGCGGTTGAATGCAGAAAAGTAGCCGAAGGAAGGGGATCGCGCGAATCTTGAATTAGCTTCCATAAAATGTAAACTACCATAATTATGTAGATTGCATGTATAAATATGGAGGACCCGAACGGGAACCCTCAAGCAAAACCTATTGTATAATTTTATAATTCTTGAGTTCTTTGTTCTCGTTAATTTTTGGGATCTGTCGTTCAAGTCGGATCATTTGGTGGATTTATTATCCATCAAATTGGTGCTTTCATTGAGAGCTCGAGAAATTCACTCGAGAAAAGACCTTCCAAAGAACGATGGTGCAAACCCGAAGCAACGTTAATCAGCCAACCGGAAGCCCTCCTCGGGGAGAAACCAGCGCCACTGGAGGTCGTCGCCCTCCCATCAGTGTGGTAGAGGCTGAGGCCCTCATCCAACGGATCGAGATCACGGCTGATCAGTTCAAAGAGGTGATGGCGGCCCCAACCCCAACCCAGGAAGTGGCGACGATGTCATCGGGGCACAGGCCGGGGGGAAGGCCGGACCTGCAGCTTCTGAGGGGAGAAAGAAGAAGAAAACCAGGCGTTCACAGAAGAAGAAGGCGACCAAGCCTAATGGGGAGGCAATGATAGAGGATGATCGGTCCAGGCAAGACGAGGAAGTTGAGTCGTCCTCGTTCGAGCGGGCTTCCGATTTCAATCAGCTGGGGGATCCTAAACAAGAGAAGCCTCAAACCTCCGCGTTCGATCGGCTGCAAGACAACCGGTCAGCCTAGAAGGGCGACCTGAGAGATAAGCTTAGGGAGAGAAGGGACTCAAGGGAGGAGTCCAAGGCGACGTCCAAGGCCCATTCAGAGGGAGGGCATAAGGCGACTGGGGACAAAGACGCGGTCGAGCTTTGGAAGATGGTCGACCGACTGGAGAAGTGGCTCGACGCCCAGAATCCCTACCGCTAGGCGGTTTTTAATGAGGTAACCCCGTTCTCGAAGAGAGTGATGTCGTGCCTCTCCCTGACAACTTCAAGACCCCCCAGATCAAGGCGTACAATGGGACAACCGACCCCCTAGGACCACCTGGCACGTTTCCAAGCAAACGTGGTTAAGTACGCGTACCGAGAGGAGGTCCAATGCCGAAGTTTTTTGGATGCACTGGAGGGGCAAGCTTGTGAGTGGTTCCACAAGTTGCTTAGGGGATCAATCGAAGAATGGAAGGACTTGGCCCATAAGTTCTTGGAGCACTTCGCGTCAAGCCGAAGGCCGAAGCTTCCCTACTCCCACCTGCTCAATGTTAAGATCCAAAAGGGGGAGCAACTCTGGGAGTTTATCAACCGGTGGGAGAAGGAGGCCAGAGATGTCCAAGGAGCAGACGACCAGGCTTTGACCGCCATGCTCCAAGCAGCACCCCCAGGGGATGTGCGCAACGAGCTGCGACAAAATCCACTTCCTACACACCAAGAGATGTTGGCTAGGGTGCAGTACCTGGCGTTAGAAGAAGATGATGATGATGAAACACCTGCCCACAAGTAGAACTGTAGAAGAAGAGTGCGCACCAGCGGGGAAGGGCAAGAAGCGAAAAGATTTTGGAAGGGGACCAAATCCTACAGGCTATCAAGCGAGCAGAACGCCAGTCCACGCGGTCCAATCTTTACCAGCCCCTCCTCGTAATCGGGAAAACTACAGCGTCCAGGACGCCCCCAATTCAAGTACTGCGAGTATCACCGTAACAGCACTCACAATACGTCGGAGTGCGTTACGTTGGAAAAGAAAATGGATGAGTTGATCGCCAGAGGGCCACCACCTCTTAGCATACAAATAATAATAATTTGAGTAATGAAACATATCTCGTCCTCACCTCATCAACCAACCAATTTTAACAAAATCACAATTTAACAATCATAACCAAATAATTCACATGCACGAATCTACGATTGGCTATGTTTACATTTAACACTATTTATGAATTCTAAGAGCATGTGCAATGGCAAGTAAGAAATGGAATGCCACACAATGACGTGGAGTATTTTAGCCAATGAAAATCAATGCAGTCATCGTGTGGCAAATGAGTGGAGTGGCATGCCTTGCAATGGCAAGTCACTCTTTTTATTATTTTTTTGCACTTTTTAAATGTATTTTAATTAATAAAAATGATTTTAATTATTTATTTGATTATAAAAATACTTCATTTACATTTATTTATAAATAGGAGTATTGTTTTTCCTTATTTAAAAAGATTTAAAAAATAAAAAAACTTAATTTTCTTTATTAAAAAAATTTAAAAATATGTTGTCCAATTTATTTAAATGTCTTACAAAAAAATACGGAGTAAAAACATTTTTGTTTAAAAGAAAAGCAATCCATCCGTTTCCTTCTTATCCATATGCTATAGCCTACGCCTACCCTATTTCTTCAACAAACAAAAAAAAGAACATGAATGCCTCGCACATGCCTCGCTCGGCGGGGTGGAATGCTCATTCCTCTCCATGGGAATCAAGTAAGTGGATGATGTGGCAGGGTGAAGAACATGAATTACTCGCCACTGCATATGCTCTAATAATGGTATAACAAAGCCACGAAATCATCTCAATCAATTGGCGAAGAAAATAAATTGACAAATCGAATTCAGCTAGGGAAACGGCAAAAAACGGCGGCTAGCGGCGGGAAGTGCACAACGACATAGCAGCGGTGGTGCAGCTCCCTCTCTTGCGAGTCTGCTCATTCTTCTCGCGATGGGCACAATACTCTATAGCATTTGTGTGTGTGTATTTATGTATATGTATGCTTATGGGAGTTTGGATTTCTTGATAAGTGAAGGAGTAGGTGTTTCTAACTTTTACTAATTCTGATTTTAGTCGTATCATTGTAATTTTAATTTTAATATTATTAAATAATTTGCTTAATGTTATTTATTTTACTTTAATTATGATTTGAAAAAATAAAAACAAAATGAACGTTATGGGTGTGATCCACACACTCTTGTGATGTAAGGTCGACGCCATCATTGTTGCGTGTCGTTGCCCCTCGACCCACACTCTCTTCGTCCGACCTATTCTCCCTGCGGCCTTCGCCATTTTAGCAACCGGTTGTACAAAATAATTTGCACTCGCTTATGATTTGAATTTTCAAATATTCCACCGTATATATCTAATTTTCAAATACCATCCAACAAATTGAACAAATTTGAAAACATTACTCCATATATTCAAAGCTTCCACAAATGGACGTTTTATGCGCCACATACAGAGCGAAAATTGTACTCTTAAACTCGTATTTCAACATATACACACTAAAAATACTCAGATCTGAATGACTCAAACGGTCCCGCAAACTGCGGGAGTCAGTACGGCCGCCGGCTTTCCTCTGCAGGCGGCGTTCAAGAGATGTGGCTTGACGTCGGCCAGCCGGACGGGTTTTAGGCAGAACTCCTCGGCGCCCTCGGAAAGGCAGCTTCGAATTCTCGACGGGATATCCTCCGATGATACCACCACGACGGGGATGTGTTTGAAGGTGGAGCAGCCCTTGATCTCCCGGAGCAGATCGTAGCCGGTCATTCCGGGCATGGTGTAATCGGTGATGATCAGATTCACTTCCGCTTCCTCCACCACCCGGAGGGCCTTCGCCCCGGAATCCACCACCGTCACGGTCACCTCGTCGCCGGAGAAAGCCGCCTTCACCAGCCTCTCGATCAGCTTCCGGTCAACGACGCTGTCGTCGACGGCAAGAACGTGGAACTTGTGATGATCGGCGGTTGCCATTTTTATCAAAATTTAAAAAATCCGAAATCTGAAGATCTGAGGAAAAAGAAGGAACGAATTTCTGCTCGAATTGTAAGATTTGGGGATAAATGCAGAATGGAATGCATTTGGGTGTGTATATATACGGAGTATAAAAGAAGTGGGGGTGTGATTTCTTGGACAAAAAATCAGAGAGATGGCAAAATGGCATTAATGGAGATTTTGGGAAGATATCGATATGGCGGTGGGGTTGGGAAAAGTGGAGGAGATGCTCCAGAAGATATTTGATTTGGACAGCACATATCCCCACATACCAAATTAATGGATCCTCAACCGCGTCTACACAAAGATTTGAATAAAAATGCTTCGGTCAACTTAAAGGAACTTCTATGGATTCTTTTACAATTAAGTGAGAGCCCTAGATGAATAATCGAAAATTTGATTACTATTCGTATTTGTATCCGTTTATATGAAAAATATTCGCATCTATTAAAAGTGATTATTATTTATATGCAATTAAGGATATTCGATTTCTAAATGGATACGAATTTGGTGATCATACATCCGATTCGTTTATAATCCGCTCCGCATTAACATCCGTTTAAATAATTGTTTATCCGTTTAAAAAAATAATAAAATAATTATTTCATAAAAAATTATAGTTAATTTAATTAAATTTAATTATATTTTGGTTTAGTTTAATTGAAGATTAAAGTATTGTTTAATATGGTTTTAAAAATTGGAAACAGATACAGATATAATATATCTAGACCTGACAAAAAATGATTCGACTTGAAAATACAGGATTTTGAACAGAGGTTTTGATGACCAAACCCGAAGTTGACCGAACCCGAAATGACCCGCTAAAAATGGGTTAAACCTGACCGAAACCGAACCCAACCTGACCAACCCACTAAAATAAGAGTTTTTCAAAATCATACACCATACTCCTCGTTTGTAGTGTATAAATTTATCTTTTCAAATAAAATTTTAATGATATTGCATAACTATGTTACTTTTTTCTAAAACTTAGGCATTTTTTAAATTTCTTATATTGATTTATGAAACTTAAAATTATTTCAAGATTCAAAATAAAATAATCAAATAGATTTAATATTTTTTTTTGATATTTTAAATTTATTAAATAGAAAATGTAAGTGTTAATGTAAATTTAAAAAATTTAAAAACCAAAGTCATAACTCGTTGGGTCGACCCGAACCCGATGACACTAGGTCATGAACATACAGTTTTCAATCCGAACCCGAATTGACCCGAACCCGAAATAATCCGAATTCAAAATGACCAAACCCGAACCCGTCCTAACCGACTGATTTGCTAGCTCTAGATATATCCGATATCCGACGGATGAAGATACAGTTTTGATTTTCAATATCCATCAAAATGTGTATCCGAATTCGATATCTAACAAAAATAAACGGATATGAATTTGGTAATGACACATCCGATCCGATTAACAAAGAAAAATAATGTCAAAAGATGAAATTGGAATTTGATTCGCGAGGATTATATTGGAGGGTAATTATGTTTAACATATGATAGGGCTCATCCTTTTAAGTTGGCTGAAGCATATCCAATCTTTATCACCAATCTCGGTCAAAGCTCAATTTAACTTCTCTCCGTGACAGTCATGTCGAATCGCAGGGAGTCTTCGAGGATATAGCTTATCCTTTTTTTACTATGGGTGAAAAAAATTGAATTAACATACTAAATACTATACCGTAATGTATGGTACGTTCATAAGATATTTAAATGGTATTGATTTTTTTCATCCTGAAATGAAACCGGATCGATACGAAACAGTACACGACAGTGATACAAAAATTTAAAATTGATTATCATAAATCAAATTGTTAAAATTAAAACTATCTATGGAGTATATCAAATATTTTTTGTCCACTTCATCTTGCCTGATATGGAGTACTTCGTGTTAATTTTTTTATTTTTAATATTATTTCATTATTACTGTTGTTAGTGTACTTATTTCTACTATTCGCGTTATTTTTTTGAAGTTATTAATAATTCGATGTTGTATGAATTGAGAAAAATATCTTATTTTCATAATTTGGTATTATCTTTTTTATTTATATATATGATCTTTTTAAATTCTAAATCATCACTTTTTGATAATTTTGTGCCTTTATTTTGATATTATTTGAGTTATGTATATTTTAGTTGTTGACACATATTGAGAATGTATATGATATTGTACAATTTGATTTTTAAGTGGAATAACATTGAATAATTTTGGGGGATAATTTTAGGTTGATGGCATTCTATAAAAGTATGGCTGTCAACGGATAGCCAAAAATTTGATTACCGTCCGTATCCGTATCCATTTAAAGAGGAAATATCTGTATCCGTTTTAAACGGATATTATCCGTATCCGATTACTAAACGGATACAAATTTGGTAATTCTGATCTGAATCTGCATCCATTTAAATAACCTTTTACTAAACGATATATCCGATCCGTTTAGAATTCGATCTGAATATGCATCCGTTTAAATAACCTTTTATTTGAATATTCGATCCGTTATATATATTTTTTTCATAATTTTTTATGTTTACATTTTGTTTCTCTATTGATATTTCAAAAGTATAAGACATTTTTATATACAAAATAAATATGAGTGTATGTGTGCTGTGTATATCTTTTTATCGTATGAAGTTATCGTAGAATATCATAAATCATGAAAATAAAGAAAATAATTATCCCATAACAAATTATAGTTGATTTAATAATAGTTTGAGTTTAATCTAATTTAAAATTAAAGTATTGTTTAATTTGATTTTAAAAATTAGAAAGAGATATGGTTATACCGATATCCGACCGATATCTGACGAATGCAGTTACGGTTTTCATTTTCAGTATCCGTCTCGGATCCAAATTCGATATCCGACAAAAATAAACGGATATTATTTTAGTTATGAATTGAAGGAACCAAAAAACTAGAAACAGCCAAAAAAATAAAAGTAAACAATTTAAAGTCTGAAACACAAGATCGAAGAACAGATCTACGTACTCTCTTTTATGAGAGCCAATATTTTATGTCTTGATGTATAAAGTTTCAAATACTCCGTACATCGAAAGTACTCATTTTGAAGTAAAAAACATCCATTTAGTATACATTTTTAAAAATAAAAATAAATGTTTATTACAATTATATTTGGGACGAAAAAAATATTTTTTATTTTGGTTCCAATACTAATTGTTAAAAGGTGAAAAATACAATACTTATTTTCACACGTTTGCAAATACATGTATTCATAATTACATTTGAAAACAAACATAAATATTCATTACAATTATATAAAGTGAAATTTGTACTAAACAAGACTAAAACATAAATTCTTTTCCAATCTATGATTTAAACTTTTTTATATCCTAAATAATATATGCTTAAAAACATTCGGTGGAAAGAATAATACTCTGTATCCAGTAATGATAGACTTTTGCTTTAATAATGACTAATGGATAATGACCAATAGTCCTATATTGAGAAAGTCATTATGTTTTAGTCCTTTCTTCTCTGTTCCACACTCAAACGTGAACGACAGCGACAAGAAGGCTAAAATCCACCATTGGTCCTTCAACTTTATCAATTGTGTACGATTGGTCCTTCAAGTTTCAAAAGTCCATAAATAGTCCTTCAACTTTATGAGTTTTGCACCATTGGTCCTTCAAGTTTCAAAAGTTCATAAGTAGTTCTTCAGGTCCACGTCAGCCCTCCATATGAAGTCTTTTTGACAGTAAATATTAAAAGTTAAACGAAATATTAGTTTCATATAATACGAGTAAATTCCACTAGGTGCGACTACTCCGTATTATATGGAGCTAGTATTCCATTTAGCTTTTAACATTTACAGTCAAAAGGACCTCATGTGAAGGGCTTACGTGTACTTGAAAGACTATTTATGAACTTTTAAAATTTGAAGGACCAATCATGCATAACTCATAAAGTTGAAAGACTATTCATGGACTTTTAAAACTTGAAGGACCAATAAATTTGAAGGACCAACCAACTGTGGAATTTAGCCGCGACCACCTCGCGTTTTCATAGTGCATCAACATCTCTTCCTTCCCAATCGATTGTCAAGCGGCGTCGTTCTCCCTCCGCCCTCTACCGTTTCAAGCACCGTTAGTTCTGAAAGACACGTACAACTTGTTGTACCGCATAGTTTGCGCTCTCTTGTGATTTGAATTTTTAATTTTCAAACACCATTCAACAAATTAAACAAATTTGAAAAATATTACTCCATATATTCAAAGTTGGCACAAATGGACGTTTTATGCGCTGCATACAAAGAAAACTTGTACTCTTAGGGGCTGTTTGGCAACTTCTGAATGGGTAAGTGCTGAACCAGTAAGAGGTCTGAACCATTAAGTGCTGAACCAGTAAGAGGTCTGAACCATTAAGAGCTAGTATATTGCTTAACTATTCAGAGGCAAATGTCTGATCAATTCAGATAAGAGGTCTTAACTATTCAGACTCTGTATAATACTTAACCATTCAGAGGCAAATCTCTTAACCATTCAGACATCTGAACCATTAAGAGCTAGTATATTGCTTAACTATTCAGAGGCAAATGTCTGATCAATTCAGATAAGAGGTCTTAACTATTCAGACTCTGTATAATACTTAACCATTCAGAGGCAAATCTCTTAACCATTCAGACATCTGAACCATTAAGAGGCTGAAACAAACAGTCTGAACCATTAAGTGCTGAACCATTCAGACATCTGAACCATTAAGGGGATGAAACAAACAGCCCCTTACTCTTCTTTCAACATATACACACTAAAAATACTCTGAGCGAGTAACTAATTCCCAGATTTCCGATAAATCAAGCGGTTCCCGAAATTGCGGGATTCAGTCCGGCCGCCGGCTTTCCTCTGCAGGCGGCGTTCAAGAGGTGCGGCTTGACGTCGGACAGCCGGACGGGTTTGAGGCAGAACTCCTCGGCGCCCTCCGAAAGGCAGCTGCGAATCCTCGACGGCACGTCCTCCGATGACACCACCACGACGGGGATGTGTTTGAAGGCGGAGCAGCCCTTGATCTCCCGGAGCAGATCGTAGCCGGTCATTCCGGGCATGGTGTAATCGGTGATGATCAGATTCACCTCCGCTTCCTCCACCACCCGGAGGGCCTTCGTCCCGGAATCCACCACCGTCACGGTCACCTCGTCGCCGGAGAAAGCCGCCTTCACCAGCCTCTCGATCAGCTTCCGGTCGATGACGCTGTCGTCGACGGCAAGAACGTGGAACTTCTGTTGATCGGGGGTTGCCATTTTTATCAAAATTTGAAATTCTGTAGAATCGAGATCTGAAAGGAATGAAGATATGAGAAAGAAGGATCGGATTTCTGGTCGAGGCATAAGATCTGGGAGTATATATATAAATAAAAGAAGTGGGTGTGTGATTTCTGGAATCAAAGACGGGAGAGATGGAAAGAGGGCATTAATGGAGAGATTTGGGGAAGATTTGGATATGGCGGTGGGGGTGACAGTTTGGAAAAGCGGAGGAGATGCCGGAAAATCTTTGATTTGGACAGCAAATATATATGCGACGTGTCCCTATGCCCAAGGCATATACCTACCAAACTAATGGGGCAACTAATGGCTCCTATACCCGGTTTGCAAAAAAGGACCATGCTACACTTACACCAAAAAATATACCCCATTTGTACACCACAGGTTTGCATAAACATTTCGATGGTTTACACCGACACAAGTGTTGGTGCGTTAATAAAAATTCACACGGACACAAATGTTGGTGCATTTAACAAAAATTAGTTTTACACCAACACAAAGTGTTGGTGCAAAACTGCGGGGTACAAATTGGGATACAACCCTTGGGTACACATAGCATAACCCTTGCAAAAATATTCAAAAGATTTGAATAAATATACATTGATTTGGTCAACTTATAGGAAACTTTCATTTCCATCTTCTATTGATTATAATGATTTTTTCATCAAACAAACACACTTTATATTCTAAACTGAATTTAATCATATTAATATAATAATTAAATATATTTTGCCCACACTTGTGGTAAAAAAAATATCATTATTAGACGAAAAAGTCAAAACATATTTTTTAGACTAGAATGAGTAATTAATATTGTATCATACCGAATTATAATGATAGTACCGAAAATCGAAGCTCAGGACCTCATATGTGATCTCCTAGAGTGTCAGGCAATAAAATCCTAAACAGGCATTACTATATTAAAAACTCATATCTTATTATCTTTTAATATACAAAGATGAAGGGGAAACATGAAAAGTACCATTTTCTCACCCATCTAATTGGTTTTCGGATGTGGGTTTCGGATATGGACTAATTAATTTGGATAGACATCTTATAATACCCCGTATGGATATGTGCTGCTAATTAGGCATAGGGAACACGCAAAGGACTGAAGACATACTCGAGAATAGGTTTCCCATCATGGGAAACACACGTCCACGGAGAAGATAAAAGGTCTCCATTAATTTTTTTAATCCCTTTCTCATTGCTCTTGGGAACAGACAACTGCTCTTGGAAACATACCATGTTCTTGGGAAGAGAAATCTGCTCTTGGATTCACCATTTAGCCTTCCAAACACATTAATTAGGATTCAAATTTATAATCCATGCCTCTCGCCTTAGCGAGTGATGCAGTCGAACTCAATCGACGGATATGGAACTTCGATCAGACTTAGCACAGACGAAGATGGTGTTGGGCTTGACATTTTAGCTTCTTCAATGACACTACATCTTCAATCTTTGCATCTTAAGCGACCAGGTATTTCGTATTTTAGATTTTTTTGTCACACTTTTTTTTCGTTCTTCCAGAGACACGGAGAAAGGAACCCATAACCTACAAGAGCTTCAAATTCCTTAAGGGTGAGAAATCTCATTTATAGGCTTAAGATTTATGTGTCTTTGTTGTGATTTAGGGGGTGTATTCAAAATTGAATACACCCGTTAATAACGGGTTGCATGCATTCTATTTGGATGACAACACATCTTTTATAACGAAATGTCCTCACGTGTTCAATTCGGTCTTGTAAAAATAAAGCCCCGCCCCTCCCGCCCGCCCCGCCCTGTGCGTGTGTCGAGCCGGCTAGGCGGCGGCGGCGGCGCGCGAGGGGTTTTTCTTGTTCCCTTCATTAATTTAATTAAATACCTAAGTTTATACATGTGAATACGAAAGGTTTAAGTCCCGGTGTGGGACAAGAGTTTTACTTTTTTCATGTGTTTGACTTCGTGAAATAATTTCTCATTCACCCGAGCAATTTTGGCGTATAATATGTCGAAACACTCATCTCACTTATGAGAAAATAATTTTGTAGACCCTACCGAATTTAAATCCGGAAAATGTGCAGTTTAAACTAAAAATTCCAACAAGTTTCTCACCCATTTTGGTGAGAAATTTTTTATGTGGAACTAATGCTTAGTTTTCTCACCTTTATCATTTTCTCTCCAAAATAAACATAAGAAAATACTTTAGAGAAATTTACCTAAATAAGACTCAAACATAATGACTTTCCGAATATAGGACCATTTGTTTTTATTTCCCAATGTAGGACTTTTGGTCATTAACAATTAGTCATTATTCAAGTAAATGTCTAGCATTACTGAACATTATTCCTCCCACGAGATCATTATTTAGTCCTATTTAGGGAATAAAAAAATTTAAGTCCTACATTAGAAAAGTCATTATGTTTTAGTCCTATTTAGTGCAAATTTCACAATACTTTATTTCATGTATTTTCTTTCTTTACGAAGTAAACGTTTGTTCGTAGTTGACCCCAATTATCGTTAGTCAAATCTTTTGTTTATACTCTACGCGTAAAATATGTGCTGTCCAAATCAAAGATCTTCCCCGGGGCATCTCTTCTTTTCCAAACTGTCACCCCCACCGCCATATCTAAATCTTCCCCAAATCTCCATTAATGCCCTTTTTGCCCCTCTCTCTGATTTTTGATTCCCCCAATCACACCCCCACTTCTTGTAGTTGTTGTATATATATACACCCAAATGAATTCCTTCCTCTTCAAATCATCCCCTAAAGATTCCTTTCTTGCTCAGATCTTCTTTCATTTCAGATTTCAAGTTTATACAAAATTAAATGGCAACCGCCGATTCCCAGAAGTTCCACGTGCTCGCCGTCGACGACAGCGTCATCGACCGGAAGCTGATCGAGAGGCTGGTGAGGGCGACTTGCTCCGGCGACGAGGTGACCGTGACGGTGGTGGATTCCGGGACGAAGGCCCTCCGTGTGGTGGAGGAAGCGGAGGTGAATCTGATCATCACCGATTACACCATGCCCGGAATGACCGGCTACGATCTGCTCCGGGAGATCAAGGGCTGCTCCGCCTCCAAACACATCCCCGTCGTGGTGGTGTCGTCGGATGACGTCCCGTCGAGGATTCGCAGCTGCCTGTCGGAGGGCGCCGAGGAGTTCTGCCTCAAACCCGTCCGCCTCTCCGACGTCAAGCCGCATCTCTTGAACGCCGCCTGCAGAGGAAGGCCGGCGGCCGGACTGACTCCTGCAGTTTGCGGGACCGTTTGAGTCATCCAGATCTGGGAATCAGTTGCCCGGTCCGTGCATTTCCATTTCTAATGTGTATATATGAAATGAATGTTTGATATGAATTTCAAGAAATGGGCGATTTTGTTACGGAGTACAGTATTATTTTGAAATTTAATTAGTAAAATCGCTGTTCTCAGAAATTTTGCATATTTATATTCATACTTTCTCACGGCTACTTTAGCAATTTAGCTAAATACAAAATACAAGTATGCAGAGGCCGGATACAGGATTTCAAGGTTATGGGACCTTCCATTCTCATGTCAAACTAATTCATAAGTCTTAACATATAACAATAAATTAAAACTAATATTTTAAAAATACCATAATTAATACATATAAATAAAGGCATACGAAAACAACATCATTTACAATTGTACTCGTCTAGTTTTCATACTTTGGAAGTGATTTATAATTACATCATCACTAATGGTGGAAAAAACATCTCTCTCAACATAAGTTACTAAGCAGTCATTCAACCACTGATCACAAATTTTATCTACTTGAGGCACCGGAGCAATAACATTGTTACTAATTCCACTCGACTCCGAATCTTTAAATTTGGCTACTTTTTTGAAGTACCTTTGCATTTTGAATTCTATAAATTAAACATAAAATAAAAATTAATACAATAATTAATAATATTTATCACTTGCCATCCTAAATCAATAGAAAAGTTTTTACCTTACCGCACTACCGCAGGAGTGACGGAGACCGGAGACAGGGAAGAAAACGAAGCCAGAGGTGGACTTGCGGTGGTCGCCCGTCGCTAGAGGCCTGGCGGGTGGAGGCTGGTCGCCAGTCGCGGGTTGGCAAGTCGCGGTCTGGCGTGCGGCGTGTCGCGTCGGCTGGGCAGCAAAACGGCAGATTGGAACTTGGAAGCTTTAGGGTTCCAAAAAAATGTAAATTAAAGAATTGGGGAAGAGAAGAAATTTACTGAGAAAGGGGGGAGAGGAAACGACGTCGTTTTGACTTTTGTTGTTTATAAAGTAAGAGTTGACTGAGAGAAATTGTCTCCAACAAAATCCAGTGCTGGGATTCGAACTGCCGTCCCAGGGGAGCAGCATCAAGGCGATTTTCCACTAGACTAAACGCGCTTGTATTTATTAAGGGACAAGCGTTTTTTATATATTAACACTAATACATACCTAATACCTATATGGACCTGCCCCGGGGTCCGTGGGGTCCCGGGACCCCATGGGACTCAAGGTGGGTCCGCCTCTGCAAGTATGTGTCTATTTAGGAATAATGTTTAAGATTAGCTATTACGTTTTGAGAAGATTATTTACGGACAGTGTTTAGTGTTAGCATTTTTAAAGTAATTTACATCGAGCATTAAAATTTTATTCAAAATGCTGACTCTAACTTCTAACACTAGTCTCAAATAGGGCCTATGCCTTAGTCATACTTTGTCGGGAATTTTACATATTTATCTTCAATTTATTATTCCCTTCCATATTATCATTTCCTAATGCCACATTGTATTCTTTTTCAGGGAAATGTTAGAGTCACAAACAAATACTCACTCCGTCCCTAAAAAGATCACAATTTTTTTTCTTTCTCTTCTCGATAACTTTTGTTTGTTTACGCGATTTCATTAAGTATTTGATAAAATAAAATATTTCATCTTGTTTTGTAGAACTTTTGACGTAGCTTTTTAATATGTAATTTTTATATCGTATTGATATACCAATTTGTAAATAAAATGATTTCAAAAAGTAAAAATTTTTACTCTGTAACCCGCAATTTGAAATCAAATTCAAGATGGAGAGAGTAATTTACAAACTTCACAAATTTGTCTTCTGTGGATTTTTAATTAAAATAACTTTTATTATTTAAACGCATCTTATTTCCAACTAATCAAATTTAATATTTAATTTTACACCCAATCAAATTTTTTCTCTATCTAGATGCACATTATTCACATTCGTACCGCACACTCCTCACTTTCTCCTATCCTCTCTAATCATTCCTCGTTGCCGCGTATGCTATTTCTTTCTCTATTCCGTTTCATTAGATGCTCTTACAAGAACATCCCCCCTCCCAAC
>OOIL02005488.1:119436-152915 GCA_900332095.2 Cuscuta campestris
CCCCCCCCCCCCCCCGCCCTTATTCGTGACTTGGGGTAGACAGGATACCCATGCGAGTAATGCCGATCCTTTTTTTCTCTTTCTTCATTTTCTTCTTCTACCTACAGTTTCCTTTTTTCTCTTTCTTGTTCTTTTTATTTTTTCAGAATAGTTTTAACTTTTAGTTCTAGTTTTGAAGTTCTAGAATTGTTTATAGGATTTTTAAAATTTTGTCATCTATTATCAAATATTACGTTTGTGATCCCCCTTTTATAGATATCTTTTTTTGGATAAACCTTTTGGACCATCTACCTTGTCAGTATTAAATTGAAGACTAAAAGTATAGTTTCATAATAATAATATATCTATATTGTCATAGCCAATGTGAGAGATCACTATTGAGTGCTGATATGTTGTATGTGAACTCGAGTCATTTTTTCACTGCAACCATATTCTACGGATATCTTCTTTGGTCAAAATTTAGGTCCACAGTTGTCATAATCATTATTGTTGTGTTATCAGTCAAACTGACATCAGACTACGTTACTATACAAAGGATCTATGTGAAATTGTACTTTTATCTATCAATTTAACACCAGCATGATAAAATATCAAAAAAATATCCATAGAAAGGTATCAATAAAAGTAAGAGCACTGGCAGCGGCAAGGTGAAACCTTGCCACGCCCTGCCATTCGTGTAGAGGGAAGCGCTGCAGCAGGCGAGGAAAAAAAAGGGTCGCGAGGCATTCCCCGAGTCACTTCGCTTTGCGTGGAGGATGCGAGGCAAAATTGAAGGAGCAAAATACAATTACTCTCTTGGAAAATCATCTGTCACTCTCTTCTCCGCGCTAGTCTTCTCCGGCCTTGGTTTTTTCTCTTCTCTGCGCTAGTCTTCTCCGGCCATCATCCTTCACCTGCAACCCTCAAGTAACTCTAGTTTTGATTGCTTTGCATTCAATCTCTCTGCCTGATCTCTTTTAGGTTGAATGGATTCTTTTTAATTCACCAAAAAATCAAATAGATGAATTCATGATAGTGCACACTATGTGTTTGACAAAATGTCCAAATGTAGGTTATTGAGTTTTGAGACAAAAAAATACTATTGTTGTAGAAATACTTCTGTTCAAAGTGATTGTAATGTAAAACACCCACAATTTGATATTCTTTATTGAAGCATTTGGAAATATTAAATGTCGGCTATATTGCTAAGATATATGTTTGATGCTGATTTTGCTGCTATTATGAAACCTATATTCAAATTAAAATGGGTAATAAAGTGATGAACCAGATTGGATGCTGGATTATGAAATGCTCTAGAGTGGTTAGATGTCTCAATGTGCTCAATTATCAAAGTTTATGTATAGTTGTTACATTGGCTGCAAATTGTCTCTGAATCATATAGAAATGCAGTGTTTCTTGGACAACCTTTATTACATGCACATGCCATTTGACGGCACACATAATAGAAGATAGAAGTGTGCTTTGTCTAAAATGGGCACTTACACTGTTGGGAAAAAAGTGACAAGGCATAGTAAACTAGGTTTATCTCTTGAACCAAAATAGGAGATGGAATGTATTTTGGAACAGTCAAGTATGGAGAGGTGGAAGTTTTCAGCTGGGCGAAGGGAACAGTATGACAAGGAGAGAACAGTATGACACCCCCTCATGTGGTTGCTCTTACAAATGCAGTACAACGCATTGCAGCGATTCGGGAAAGGGAGGCAGAGCAATGCATTTTGGTGGAGCAAGCACGTATGTATGCAGAGGAAGCTCGTGCTCGTGCGGACGAAGATAGGCTGATGATGATAGATACATCTACCATCTCAGATCCCATTCGACGTCGATACTTTGAAGATAGGATTGCAGAGGTTATGAGGAAGAGGGGATACAATTAATTTGAATTCTACATTTGTAATCTCAATTTTGTTTAGACATTTGTGTTATTGTGACTTTTGTTTGTTAAAGAATTTTATTCATGTAAACAAATATTTTAGTTCTTGAATTATTATTATGATGTGTTTCTCGTATTTTTTAAATGGTTGTAATAGACTTTTAAATTGATGCATTTTTATGATTATGTTCTTTATATTTCTATCCCAACTTTTATTTATATAACTTCATATCGAATTTTTAAAGTGTGCCGTCATAATTTATATTCTATTTTTAATTTTCCATATTCAAATACATTACCAAATAATTATGAATAATTAAAGTATACTCCGTACAATTTAAATCTTCACAACGAAATATAAATATTTATAAAAAACCAAAAATAAAATATATTGAGTTGAGAAAAAGTAAAATAAAATGATTAAAATATGTCAAAAATCTAAAGTGAGTAAAAAATAATGACTTGCCACTGCAGGACATACCACTCTAATGACATGCCACTGTGTGACTAGATTAACTTTGATTGGTTAAACAGTGCCATGTCAGCGTGTGACATTCCAGTATATGACTTGTCATTGTTCATGTTCTAATACCACGAACGTAATATTTGTTAGTAGATGATTGAATAGAGAAAGCCCCTTTTATAAAGGATCATTAATAGAATTTAATCTTTAATGTTATCCAAGTATTTAAATTTAGTATTATTGTCTAATTTCATTTTTTTTTGAAGTATTTACCTCTTTTTTTTTACCTCTAACAGATTTGCTCCCATACCGAATAATTTGGGTATCAAAACACATCAAAAAGTAGACTAGAGGGTGGGCCGCGCGCCATTAATTGGTGATTATGAAAGAGACAAAGTAATCAAAGATCCCAACAACTTCTCAATCTCTCTCTCTCTCTCTCTGTCTCTCTCTTTCTCCCAAAGGAGATCTTCCCCAGATTTATATCCTCGCTCCTGTCCTCAGCATATCGAATTCCCACTCCCCGAATCCTTTCTCTTTCTGTAAACACATCCAATTTTCTCAAATCTTCATGAACCAACTACCAGATCCATCATATTTTCTGATGCGCACCCATTCATATGTGTGTGTATATATATGGGCGTCCAATTTAAACAAACCCATTCATCCAAGTTTAATTGTTCTTTAATTTTGTTCAATTACATACCTTGATCCAGTCACATAATTCGAGCCAAAGGATAATGGAATCCGCCGCCGATCAACGCAAGTTCCACGTTCTGGCCGTGGACGACAGCATCGTGGACCGGAAGCTGATCGAGAGGCTGGTGAGGGCAGCTTGCGCCGGCGAAGATGTGACCGTAACGGTGGTGGATTCCGGGACGAAGGCCCTCCGGGTGGTGGAGGAAGCGGAGGTGAATCTGATCATCACCGATTACACCATGCCCGGAATGACCGGCTACGATCTGCTCCGGGAGATCAAGGGCTGCTCCGCCTTCAAACACATCCCCGTTGTGGTGGTCTCGTCGGAGGACGTCCCGTCGAGGATTCGTAGCTGCCTGTCGGAGGGCGCCGAGGAGTTCTGCCTCAAACCCGTACGGCTGTCCGACGTCAAGCCGCATCTCTTGAACGCCGCCTGCAGAGGAAGGCCGGCGGCCGGACTGAATCCCGCAATTTGCGGAACCGCTTGATTTATCCATTGTCTTACGGACTACTCTGTACTAATGAACTACTAATTAATGCAAATTATTAGATCAAATTTGAGGAATTTGAATCCCTTTTTGTTTTGGTACTGAATCGAAACTAGAAATCAGGAAAGGT
This sequence comes from Cuscuta campestris, assembly GCA_900332095.2. Lineage (NCBI taxonomy): Eukaryota > Viridiplantae > Streptophyta > Magnoliopsida > Solanales > Convolvulaceae > Cuscuta > Cuscuta campestris. The sequence continues at coordinate 123,087 of OOIL02005488.1, forward strand.
GAAGGACAAATTTGAGTTCGATTTCAACCCTAGATAGAACCAAATGCTCCGCCTTCTCGCCGCAGCTTTCGCTCCGATGAACGACGGCGCCGCCGCAGTAAAAGTAAAACACATCAATTGGAAAAACAAAAATGCTAGGGGTACCCCATTTGTACCCCCGAAAAAAAATTAAAAATAAAAAAATAAATGAAGGGCTAGGATGCATGGTGTACAAAACGGGGTACCCCAAATGGGGTACCCCTAGCATTCCTCTTGGAAAAATGAATATACTCCGAATAGGGATGTAAACAAATCAAATACTTTTAGTTCGATTCGTGATTTCTATTCGAATATAATGATTCGAATTCGCATTATTCAAATACAAATTCAAATTCAAATATCAATTTTGATTCGAATATTAAACAAAAACAAATACAAATAGAAGTATGTTCGATCCGGGTGATATTCGAAAATTCGAATATATGTATATACACACAAACCATGTCTCAAGATCAATATAGTCAAGTAAAGTAATATAGATAAATTATTAAAAATTCAACAAATTAACGAATAGTTATATTTTATAAAATATAATTTGTGTGATGTGAAAGTGTATTAATGTTTTTAGATAAAGTATAAGAAGTATTGTAAGTTAAATTATTCAAAATCTATGTTGGTCTATCATATAAATTACGCAGTATGATTATTAAAGTATTCGTTTAGAATTCGTCAAGTATTCGAATATTAATCAAATACAAATTCAAATCTTATTTTTAATTCGTCTCATATTCAGATTTGTATTCGTATTCGAAAAAATTAAGCAAATACAAATTCAAATATCTTGATATTCGCTTCGATTCGGTTCGTTTACACCCCTAACTCCGTAGAAGGGATTATTTGTCAAAGTTACCAAAGGAGGAAAATGATTTTGGGCTCATCAGTGATAGTTTGATCGCTACTAAAAGAAGCTTCTCGGCCATCAATGGAGTTAAATTAGTTCCTTGAGTTTAAATACTTGTTCCATCCATGTGAATCAATTTGACCTTTGGGCAATTAATATTGGATTGTCTTTCATCCAACTTTTTTTTTTAAAAAAGTGTTCTAGATAGAAGTTAAACATTAATGAACTTGTTTAGATTTTGGTAGTTCGTTGTTTGTGCAAGTTATTCTAAATGATGATTTAGTTTATCAAGTTTGACATGTAGGATGTGTTGACTGATCATTAAAAATATTTGTTAAATTAGTTGTTTCAAGATTTTAAAAATTATATAAAAATAATACTTCCTCTATCTAAAAATACGTTATTTATGATATATGACTAAAGATATAATCAATTAAATTAATTTCTGTAGTAGCATTAAATTGATCAAATTACATAATATAAAATATTTAAAAATTACATTGAAAATTTTATAAAATAAAAGGAGATTTTATTTGTTCAGTAATTTGTCCAATATTTTCAAAATCTATTTAAACTAGATATTTTTGTGATATGTACTTTGTATTTGTAGAATACAAAGTAGTTAAAAGTTTAAATCATAGTTACAATATTATATTTTTAAAAGTTTTTTGAAAAGAAATCATTTTAGAAATTTTATTTTTTAATCAAAAAAATCTAAACATAGTTCAAAATAAATACATTAATAACTGGAAAAAAATTGCAACAAATTTGTATTGGATTGTTTTGAGACTTGAAGCATCAGTACGATATGTCACGTGGATTCACGCATGATTCTCATGCATTGATACTCATGAACGTGCCCCGTTCACTAGCATATTGCATCAAGGCGTCACTCAAAACTTGTTCGTCGATCTGGCCACTCCTCCGGACTTATTTACCTTATTCCAAATACTCTGTAAAATTTGGAAATTTTCGTTTGCATCTCTCACCATTTTTCGAGATCATGTCTGTCAAAGAACCAACTCAACTAAAAGCTCAAACTTGTGGTTGTGGCCCAGGAAATGATTGTTATATACTCTAACACGCCCCTCACGTGCAGGCGTGACCTCTTTGAGCCTTGCACGTGAAACCTTAATTTTTTTAAACTGGGTGGCGGTGAGTTTCAAAATCGTGACCTCTTGGTCATCAAGGCTCTGATACCATGATAGAATTTAGGATGGTGTATGAACCATTGGATTGGGCAATAAGACCCTTAGCTTGGGTTGAACCGCATTAAAATATTGAATCCAATCGATTTTTTAGTTCAACTCAAGAGCTTATATACCGATTATTTTTACTCTTGAACTTCCGATGTGAGATGCACTCTAACACCCCCCCCCCAAATGGACAACCGAGCCATTTTGAATCTAACCGATTGACCACTTGCAAATGAACTCCCATTCCCTTAATTTTTTTGAGCGCCAACACCTAAAGGACCACGAGCCGCTGGGTATGGACTTCCAGACGAGCAATCGTGTTTAAACGGGCCACAGGCCGTTGGGTACATACTCCATACGGACAACTGGGCTAAAGACTAACGGGCCGCCAGGAATGAACGTCTAGACGGACACCTTGACAAACGAGGTTGGCCAAAACCTGCTTTGATACCATAATGACTTTGGAATTATTGTATCTTTTCATTACATGAATATGAAACAACACAAGGATATAAATACTTAAGACTCCAAGGGTAACAAGGAGTCACAAACGGTAGTCTCCTAATTATGCAATTATTAGGACTATTAATATATATGTCTAACAATGTCGTTGGTGTGGTATTGGCCGCGCGGCCCATCGTCTCAACAAATAAATCCTAAATGCGAGTCCAAAGTTCTGAGTACCTTTGATTATGCCCTAAAAATGGAATAAAATTAAGACGTATTAGAAAAAGAGAAATTTACCTAAATAGGACTAAAACATAATGACTTTCCCAATATAGGACCATATGTTTTTATTTCCCAATGTAGGACCTTTGGTCATTATCACGAAGTCATTATTCAACTAAATGTGCATCATTGCTGGACATTATTCCTTCCACGAGGTCATTATTAAGTCCTATTTATGGAATAAAAAAGTTTAAGTCCTACATTAGGAAAGTCATTGTGTTTTAGTCCTATTTAGTGCAAATTTCACTTAGAAAAAAGTTTTAAAAACAAAAAAAATTAAATGGAATAACCGAAAAAAATAAATTATAAGGAAACATACCAATCTGAGGATCCTCGAAGGTGTCAATATAGGCTTTGGCTAGTGCACCCGCATTCTCCTCCATCCATTTGGCCATGGCTTCATTGTTTTTGTCGGCACCTCTTTCTTCTTGTGTTTTCTCTTCGAGGGTACCGGCTCGGAATCATGGCGGGTTGGGATTGAGGAGGCGATTCATATTGGATTTTAGGAGCGTAGTCGTTCCTGTAATCGGGTGCGGGTTGAGTGGGTGGCGTAGGAATTTGGCTCAGTTGAAACCAATAGGGGTAATTGTACATAGGGTTTGTTGGAGAATTGAGAGAATTTAGATTATTTGAGTCAATTTATGGTTGATAACAGTTTAAAAAAATTAGAACATGAGTAAAAAAAATATTAATTGGAGGAGAAGATGAGAAGTGAAGATGTAGAAATGAAGAGAAGAAGAAGGATGTGGAAATTGGGATCAGAATTTTTATAATTTATAGGGGAGAATGAAAGTCTTTTATACTCCTTCTGTCCCGGAGTATTCATCCAGTTTTAACTTTTGGAACTGTTCATCTAAGCACTTTGACTCATCAAATTCTCTCAATGTGTAAGCCTAAACATAGTCATGTATGATCTTATTTGATTTGTCTTAACATATAGATTATTAATATATAATTTATATAATTTTTTAATATACAAATTACAAGACAAAATGAATTAAAAAAATGCATTGAATGGTGTGTAAAAATGAGGGTGGACAAATAGAGTAAGTATTAATTAATGGGTCAAACGGCCGATTTTGACCGTTGGAAATGGCCGGCGCATCAATCGAGCGGCACATCGATCGAGCGGCGCATCGCTGACAGTGGCCATCCAGTCACACTGACGGTCACACCGTGACGGAGCGGGATAAGCCCCGTAACACATGATTTTATGAGGAATGTTGAACCTAAGAACTACCCTATAGTCATTATTCCTCAAATGGTCTCAATGAGCATTATTGTTAGGTTCAAGTCATTTATTTACAAGGACGTTCAAATCTGGTCATGAATCCGGTCCTTTATTAACTGAGAGTTCAAATATTACAGATCTAAAAATTGAATTGAACACTCGTACAAAATTGTTCTCAAATTCGATGTAAACACTCTAAAAGGAAAAGGATTTAACAATTATAGGCTGCCGGGGAATTCGATTCCCCGATTAATTCGGACGACCCAATCAAACGGTCCCGCAAACTGCGGGAGTCAGTCCCGTCGCCGGCCTCCCTTTGCAGGCGGCGTTCAGGAGATGCGGTTTGACGTCGGCCAGCCGGACGGGTTTGAGGCAGAACTCCTCGGCGCCCTCCGACAGGCAGCTGCGGATCCTCGACGGCACGTCCTCCGACGACACCACCACGACGGGGATGTGTTTGAAGGCGGAGCAGCCCTTGATCTCCCGGAGCAGATCGTAGCCGGTCATTCCGGGCATGCTGTAATCGGTGATGATCAGGTTCACCTCCGCCTCCTCCACCACCCGGAGGGCCTTCGTCGCTGAATCCACCACCGTCACGGTGACCTCGTCGCCGGAGCACGCCGCCTTCACCAGCCTCTCGATCAGCTTCCGGTCGATGAGGCTGTCGTCCACGGCGAGAACGTGGAACTTTTGTTGTTGATCCGCCGATGCCATTCCCGAAGTTGGTTTGAGATTAATTTGAGCTCGAAGTATATATATTCAAGTAATTAAGGAGAAATTGGGGATTGGATTGGTGTTGGGGAGATTATGAGTGAATGAATGGAGTATAAATATATATAGGATGAAGATGAGAAATATATTGCGGTGGAGTGAGAATCTGAAAGTGTTAGGCAAATGGAGAAGATGATGATTTGGGATCGGTAAGATCTTCTGGTTGGGATTCTTGATTAGGACATCCAGCCATGTAGCAACCTGGACTTTTCAATAGAGAAATTTAAAGTATTAAAACATTTGTTATTTTCTAATTTAGTACTTAAATTTTTTATTTTTTAAACAGTACTCTAATAATGTCTAGTGTTAGGAACAATATTCAGTGATGGTGAACATTTTGTTTAAACAATGTCTAGTGGCGGTAGACATTTATGTAGTACTTGAATAATGACCAATGATACTACAAGGGAAAATAAAAACATATGATATCACATTAACAAAGTCTCAATGTTTTAATACTATTTAGATAAATTCCTTTTTTTCATAAAGGATGAGTCCCCATCTCCCATGAGCATAAACACTAGAACCGAAAAAATAAATCCCGATAGATTAAGATTGGGATCAAAAAAATGAGAATATAGTAGTCTTTGAGACTGATCCAGTCTTGGATCGGTAGTCTAATCTGATCCATGATTTTTTTATGGAAAACTAGATATGTCTTGGACCTGATCCGAAAGACTAGACCAAGATTGGACTAAAACTAGAGATGTAATGTATTTGAAATACAACCTCTATGCATATATTTTTATATATTAAAATTTAATTTTTATATAAATACCCTTATCCTATTTATATTGAGCATAATACTTTACACTATTTTTTATAAATTTAGAAATGAGTTATAATAAAATAAAAAATCATATTGTATATATTTATAAAAACATGCACATTAAAATTTATTTTTTGTTGATTCTATCCCACTCTACCTTTATGTTGCATAATTATTATAGATCTATAAAGTATAGAAATAAAAGAAATTAAATAATCAAACATAAAATTTTCTATTTTATAAGTATTTTTCTGAAGAAAAAAATTATAAATTTTAAAGTACATATATAGGACTGGCCGAACTCGAGACCGGTTCTAATCGGACTACCTGATCCTAAAAAGTTCTTATTTATTATAAACACCGGACTTGTCTGGATCAATTTTAAAAAGGGATGAGACTGATCTCGTCCTAAATATTACTAGTCATTTCAAGAGATCAATTCGGTCTCATTAGTCTAGTCCTTTTAGCTTATCTCTACTACTAGGGCCCCTCAAAATTGGTTGATCGTAGATTGTGACAAGAGTGAAATCTACACTTGGTATTTGGAGAATCTCTATACTTGCATAATTGTCTCATAGTTTAGTTGACATGAACTTTGACTTTTCATAGTGCCCGAATCTTTCATTCCAAAATAATTTATTTTATTCGAATGACGTTCTGAATATTGTGACTTTTAAATTTTATTCTTATAGTTTGAAATTATTAAGTCCAACTTATACATTTAAAATTTATATAAAAAATTTTATAAAATAAAACATAATAAAAGTTTTATATTTTTTATCCAATGAATAAAAAATACAAATATATTAAAATTATCAAGAAATTGCAGCTTAGTAGTAGAGAAGTAAATTATTTTAGAACAGAAACGATAATTTTTATTTGAATATATAAAAATAATTCTTTTTTTTCATTTAAATAAAGAAAGGAGTAGTTTACATTATTTTTTTCTCTTGCGCACAAATCTCTATTTTTCCATCATTAGAAATACTAGAATCGCAGATAAAATATTCACAATCACAAAGTTTACAAATTAACAATTATAAACCTGCTAAAATTAAACTGGTCTTAAACAAATTAACTAAAATAGTAACATATAGTAAATGAGTTGGGTTTGGTTATGTGGCCACTCTGTTTGAGTGACTACGAAGAACATTGGACACCTAAGGTGCTCTATTTGCAAACTCAATAGTTCCTATCCCCTAACCCTCCGAAATCCCACTCCTACACACTCTCGACCCCAACTATCCCCCTACTATACCTACGTCAATTGTGAAGTACAAGTTTAGTAGATTTTTAGGTAAAAACTTTTGACTTCGAAATCAATTAAAGTTGCAAGCCGCAATTGACATATGTAAGAGATGAGTTGAGATTGAGACTGGGTGAAGGGATACACTAGGGGAGGGGGTGAGAACAACCAATTTTATGAAGGAAGTATTGTAAGTGTCTTAATTAGGAAAATGTCGGGTTCTAGCCTTCCAGGCCATGGAAATGATGGAATCGGAGTGATTGTAAATATTTGATCTTTATTGCGGAGTAAAATTATGCCTGTGAATAGTGACTCTAGCACTTTCTCTCATGCTTCCTCTATTTTAAAATCATTTAAACATTTACTAGTTGAGCTTCCTGAAACCTTCATCTGTTAAAAAAGGAAAATGTTAGGGGTACACTAAAAGTGTAACCTAAACATCCCCACTCCCTCCATCACCATACAAAAAAGGCAAGAAAATTTCAAAAAAAAGTAAAATATAAAATGAAAATAAAATGAATGGTGTAGAAGCAAGTGGTGTACATTTGGAGTACACCTTTGGTGTACCCCTAGCATATCCCGTTAAAAAAATATATTGATGTATGTTAGGAGTATTCTGTATTGTAAAAACATTTCATGTAATTTTTAAATAATTTGTACTTTTTTCTATATCAATTTATAGATAAAATATTTAAAAAAATATGAAATTTTTTACGTCATTCAAACAGTGTAAATGAAATTGAGACGAAAGAAGTATCATAATACGGAATAATTGTATATAATACTCGTATACTCCGTTTTTTATTTAAATTGCGTGAAATTTAAATGAAGGCATTTACGGAGTATTTGAGAAACGAGGGAGTACGTCTGAGTGGACTGCCCTAGCTAGATTTCTCTGCTTTTTTTAATGGCCTACCTGATTTTTATTCCACATTTATGGATCAATTCAAAAGTCCGTGCTTCCAAATTTGTCCCTCATTCATCTCAATAAAGTTTTACAAACCTTCGTTTCTAAATATTTACCACATTTTTAAAATTGAGGTAAAATATTAATTTATTCAATTTATTTTATTTAAAATTAGTTATAAAAATAAAAAATAATATATATATATATATATATAAATTACATGAAAAGTTTTTTGAAATAAGAAGTGTCCAAAATATTTTATTTTATCAAAAAATTAATGAAAACATACAAATAATAAACAAAAATTTTCGTGACTGTTGAAAAAACAAATGTGGGAAACATTAGACTGCTTTCAAAGAAACAAATTTTTTCCAACTTAATAAATTTAATTCACTTCCTAATTTATATTCTAAAAACAATAAAGTAATTATATGAGTAATAGATGAAGGAAGATAATCATCTGAAAATACTCCGTAATACAGTAACATTTATAAATAAATAAAGAGACATTATTTTTGAATTTAAACATAAAAAAGACACTTTTTGCATAAACAATTTTTATTTGTATAGGGCAAGTCAGGTATTAGTACGTTTGAAAAAAAAATTTGTGGGGTTCACTGAGCTAGGGTACCCCTCCCTCTGTACCCGGGTGCTTTATTTATTTAATAGGCCCGCTAGATTTTCACAGTACTCATATTCGTGTTGTTTGTGCCCTACCACGTGAACTCATGTGCCTTGTGACTTTTGAGAGGTCCAATTTTCATTATTTTTCATCAAAAATTCTTTATTAAAAAATGAACCCCTCTAAAGGTTCTTTCACGCTTGATCGAATAATAATTTAGGCTCCATTCCGTTCAATTTATTTTTTTTGATCTGATTAGATTTTTGTAGTTCTGATCTGATCTGATTGGATTTGAAATGATATGATCTGATTGGATCTGAAATGATCTGATCAGGTCTGATCTGATTGGATCTAATCTAACCTGATCTGATTGTATCTGATCTGGTCTGATTTGATCTGATTAATTATTATCGTCCCACTCTTTTTGTCCACTTTCATTTTTGCACACCATCCAATCCACTTCTTTAATCCATTTTATCTTGTAATTTGTATATTAAAAAATTATAAAAATTATATATTAATAATCTATATGTTAAGACAAATCAAACAAGATCAAACATGACTATTTTTAGACTTACACATTGAGAGAATTTGATGAGTCAAAGTGCTTAGATGATCAGTTTCAAAAATCAAAACTGGACAAAAAGAATGGGACGGAGGTAGTATTTGATTTAAAATTCAAATAAAAAATTTGATTTGACTTTAAAATAACGTTTGAAAAGTGTAATGATAATTCATATTATAATAAAATTAATATTTTTTATTTTATGATTATTTTTTAATAAAATAAAATTAGTTAATTCATATATTAGTGTAATAATATTTTATTTTATGATTATTTTTTGTGAAATAAGAACATTGATTTAATATTTTAATAATTAGTTCATATATATACATTAGAATAAATATTTAATTTATATATACATCAAAAATTAATTAACTTTAGATAATCAATATAGAGAAAAGATAGTATTTTTATTAAAATATCTCATCCTTATAAAAGATCAAAACTTTAGAAACTCAAATTACATGTAGCAAAAAACATGTATTTTAAAAGTAGAATTAGAAACTAATCTGATCTAATTTGATTGGATCTGATCTGATCTGATCTAATTTTAATAAGAATAAGAAAAAATATGTTGAACGGAAGAGGGCCTAAGAGAGCTAAATTATATTTGAATTACACATTAGTTGTAGGGGTAAAGTATGCATTTAATACTTACAGAGACCTTCTGTATAGTTGTTTCTCAGCGCAGTTGCTAATATTGAGTTCGAGTTTGATACAATTTGATAATTATTAATCTTATTGAATAATGAAATATATATCTCTATATATAAGGATTAAGAGCGTGTTATTTAGGACTGAAAAAAATAGCTGTGTGTTAGAAGAAACTAGAAGAAATTTGAAGAAACTAGAAGAAACTGAAAAAACTTCAAAAAAAATTAGAAAATATAAAAAACTATTAAAAAAATTATTTTTGTGTATTTTTATATTATTCTCATTCTAATTGTTGTTGATAAACTATTATTATTATTATTATTATTATTATTATTATTATTATTATTATTACTATTATTATTATTATTATTATCATCATCATCATTATCATCACGTTATTTTAATGAATGTCTTTAAGATAAAAAAAGTATTACTATTTTCCATATACAAAAAACTATTGTTGAAAAAAAAATTATAATATAAAGTTAGCATAAATATCAAAATGTTAAATTTTAAAAAGTTATTGTGGTTATATTGAATCTGAATCTATTTATGTAGTGTTATTATAAAATAATATATTTGTAATTATACTTTATATATTACAAGATTTTGTTTTAAACATCAGACATGCCACATAATGTAATCAAACCTATTTTTTCTTTCATGATTAACATTTTGTTTTCATTGTAACTCCTATTTTTGGAATAAAGACATAGAACATCTTTTATACATTTTATACTTTATTCTTATTTTAGTATTTTTTTTAAAAATTATTTTGGATTTCAAAATTTTTAAAAAAAATTAGAAAAATGATAAAAAGAAATTAAATTTTGAAATAAATAAAAATGAGAAAAAATGAGTAATAAAGGGAAATATGAGGGGTCTTATATAAAGTTAGATTAATAAAACATTTTATGTAACTATTTTATCTATAATTTTTTTTAATATGGATTAAAATATTTATATTTTCCTATTTTATCGTGTAGATTAATATTCAAAAAATATCTTATTCATATTAAAAAGTTAAAGAAAAAAATAACAAGTGTGAATCGTAAAAATAGTGGGATGACAAAAACAATTTATAAACTATAGTTATAAACATAATAGTTGTAATGATAATAATAAACACATTAAAAGTATTTCGTTTTTAGAATATCTGGTTGGGGAGTAGAAAGAGTTTGAAAAAAATGAGAATAGTTGGTAGAAACTAGAAGGAACTGAAAAAACCTAGAAGGAACTGGAAGAAAATGGTAACAATATAATATGAAGTAATTTTATAATGAAAGGAATAAATAATAATATTCAATTTCATAATACATCAATAATGAGGAAAAACATGGAGCACATACACTCAAATTAAGCTAGCAGAAGAACTTTTGTGAGGATAGTCTCTAAAAGTAGAGAACTGGATCTTCGTTGTATGACGAATGGGTTTGAGATTAGGTTTGCTAAGTTTTTTCATGTGAGAGTGTTGGCGTGTTGGAGCGAAGGCCAGGAGTTTCTTTTTTTTCTCCTTTGGGACCGTTCTCTGCTTCTCTATTGCTTTCCAAGCTCTCCATCTCTAGAAAATCACAGATAAATGCAATTTTTCCATTCTTTGATCAGGCACACACGTTTTTGAGAAGAGAGAGAAAATCTTTTTTTCTAGAGAGAACGAGAGGGATAATGGACGGCGGCTGTTAGATACACTCGTCGAGATTGGTCAGGTGACGCCATGCTGTCGGACGATCGACCGCCGTAAATAGAGATCGACGATGTGCTTGGTCTTAAAGAAGAGTCTCAGTTTTGGAGAACCTTAGCTCTGATACCATGATATAATATGATAATAATTGGTCTTATTGAATAATGAAGGATGCAATCATATATATAAGGATTATATGAGAGAGTTCTAATCATAGTAAGATAACAACTATGGTAACAATATAATAAGATTGAGTGAAAGTGATTTTACTCTGTTTGGCATGTCGTCTTCGGCTTTTCGTTACCATTATTTTGTACATAAAATACCGTTTCAAAAACATATTAATAAAATGTTTTTGCTTTTAGCTTTGGTAGAAATCTTTATCTATGGAGTATCATTTAATGTAGGGGTGGGCAAAAAAACCGAACTAACATGGTACCGTACCGGACCGTAATGGTACCAAACCGTTTATAGTGTTTTCAAACGGGATTGATTTTTTTTATCACGAACCGAAACCGAACCTATCCCAAATGGGACGGGACTGTGATACAAATATTTAAAACCAATTATCACGGACCGAACCGCTAACGCTATATACGGAGTACATATCTCAAATAATTATGGAGCATATGTCTACTTCATCTTACTGTGTATAGAGTACTTCGTATTTTATTATTCATTTTTAAACTCTCTCATTATTATTGCTGTTATTATATTTATCATTACTATTGGCATTATTTTTTTTATAGTTATTAGTATTCCGATATTATATGAATTGGAAAAAAAATTATTTTTTAACATTGGACTCGTTATCTTTTATTTCTTTATGTTTATGATTGGTTTAAATTTGAGATCAATACTTTAATTTAACATTCTTGTGCTTTTTTATACATATTTATAGATTAAATTCAATATTTTCTAAGTAATGTACGTTCATTTTTTTTTGGCACGGTTTGAGCATGGGTATGGTATTGTACCGTTCCGTTTCAAAACGGAATGGTACCGAATCGTTTTGGATAGGGGTGGGCGCGGTCCGTGATGGTCCGTGATACTACCGGAACCTATCACGGACCGCTATTATTTAAACGGTTCGGTATCGGTACGGGATGAACTCCAAAACGATTCGGTACCATTCCGTTTTGAAACGGAACGGTACAATATCATACCATGCTCAAACCGTGCCAAAAAAAATGAACGTACATTACTTAAAGAATATTGAATTTAATCTATAAATATGTATAAAAAAGCACAAGAATATTAAATAAAAGTATTGATCTCAAATTTAAACCAATCATAAACATAAAGAAATAAAAGATAACGAGTCCAAAGTTAAAAAATATTTTTTTTTCCAATTCATATAATATCGGAATACTAATAACTATAAAAAATAATGCAATAGTAATGATAAATATAATAACAACAATAATAATGAGAGAGTTTAAAAATGAATAATAAAATACGAAGTACTCTATACACGGTAAGATGAAGTAGACATATACTCCATATTTATTTGAGATATGTACTCCGTATATAGCGTTGGCGGTTCGGTCCATGATAATCGGTTTTAAACATTTGTATCACGGTCCCGTCCCATTTGGTATCGGTTCGGTTTCGGTTCGTGATGAAAAAAATCAATCCCGTTTGAAAACACTATAAACGGTTCGGTACCATTACGGTTCGGTACGGTACCATGCTAGTTCGGTTTTTTTGGCCACCCCTAGTTTTGGAGTTCATCCCTTACCGATACCGAACCGTTTAAATAATAGCTGTCCGTGATAGGTTCCGGTGGTATCACGGACCATCACGGACCGCGCCCACCCCTAATTTAATCCCTAATTTAATGACTCCCAAACACTTTAACCACGGAAGATCTCATGTTTATTTCTTCTTAACATTTCATAATAATCCATCTCACCCTTTAATCTTGAAATGGATTCTTCAAACCTTTCATCCCTTCCGGAAGAACCCTTTGAGGGAATCCAGAATTACGATGCAACTGCAGGCAACGAAGCCGCTTCCGCTTTCTCTTCCGTTCCTGCTCGCCCTCCCACTCAGTAAACTCTCTTTGGATGCTTGTTTTGTTATGTTTTTATTTTTGTTTTTTAACAAACAACACATGATCAATTGAATGATTGAATAATCATGTGAGTTATCTATTGATTCTATTCAATTGTTTGTTATTTTTCAAAATAAGTAGAATATTTGTGGGATACATTTGGACTTCCGATTGATTTTGGATCCATGACTTGTAGTTTGCTTTGCGTTTATAAGTGCATCCTGCACTTTGCTGGTTCAGAATTTGGGCAAAACATTTAGGCCTTTTTTTTACTTGATCACTCTGTGGGACATCGGTATGGATGATTCATGGAAGAAACTTAAAAGCTGACAGTCCCACAGCTTGTTAGTTACAGACTATTTCCTAAGAAAAGTCTGAAATGAATAAGTATATATAGCTTACAGCCTTAGAGAAGGTGAGGTTAGAGCAAGATACAAATACAAACACTTGAGAAATAAGTGGAAACTTGAGAAGGTGAGGTTATATTAACAGCACTCATAGATCGCTCCTAGCCAGGCTGGTAATGTAGGTTTTGAGTCCCAACACTCTAAGGTCTTCTTGATTTATGCCCGATTTCATCCACTTTCTATTTTGATTAGATATGAGCCGATTTTGGATAGTCGAAGTAACCTGGAGAATTATTTCATTTACGCTGCAGCTTTCATTCTCATAGATGATGCTATTATAATGCTTCCAAATTGTCCACATGATGATCCCAGGAATCACTTCTCTCAGCAAACCCTTTAGTTTTTTTTGAGGTAGATGAGATCCATTATTCAATGGCAAATTGGCGAAGCCCAATGCCATCCACATTGTGTGGACCATTAGTAATGTTTCCAAAGTTTCTCCAAACTCTAGCACTCACCTCATAAGTAATTAGAGTATGTAGAGCTGAGTCATCCATATCTCTACACAAGCAGCACTGTGATGGAAGATTCAGGTTGAGCCTTCTAGATTTTCTGGGAATGGTATGGCATTGTTAAAGACTTTCCAAAGGATTAGTCTGATCTTAGGAATCTGGTACCTGCTCCAATTCATCCAGACATAATAGGCCCCCCTTAAGCTGAAATCATCACTCCCCTTTCCCTGATGGATATTAGTGTGAGAAAGACCAGTATCATGGACCCTGACAATTCTTTTCCAAGTTGAAATTGCATACCCTTTCAATATAGGAGTTTTCCTTGTTGTCTGTTGTCTTCATGTAGTCAGCCCAAATACTATTGTTATTATTAGCAAAAGTATTCCAATTTCCACTACAGCTTTAGAAAATAAGCATTTTGTAGTTTGTCCAAGCCCACTTTCCTCTTTAGGCAGATAGATTTTTACCCATGAAAGTCAATGATATTTTGTCTTTGCCTTCTTAAACGCCAAAATAGTTACTCATTCTTATATGAAGACTCCGTATGACAGATTTAGGAAGTTGGTGGGTTGCCATAACATGAAGTGTACCAAAATCTGTTAAGAAGGTTGTGGGAAACTGATTGATCATTTTTCATAGAAACTTATCAAGTTAGTACAGTAAGGTTATTAATCCCATGGGAAGACTAATCCTAAATCTCTTATGACAGATTTAGGAAGTTGGTTGGTAGCCATAACATGCTTAATAAGGATTAGTCTTCCATGGGATCAATAACCTTACTGTACCAACTTGATAAGTATCTATCAGAAATGATCAATCAGTTTCCCACAATCTCCGTTCTTAAGTTTTCCTCTGGTCATAGATGCTCCAAGGTAATTGAAAGGAAGGCAGCCATGGTTCATATGTAGCCCATCAGAGACTCTTTTAATGTAGGTTGGACTAGTTTTTTGTTATTATAAAATTTTCTCTTTGTTAGATTAACACCTTTTCGGGAGGCTTCCAAATAGGAGAGAAGATAAGCATATAACTTGTCAATGAACCAACTAAACTAGAAGCTCAAGCTTTTGATTGTAAGCCCAAGAAAGGATTGTATATTCTAACACGTTCCCTCATGTGCATGCTTGACTACTTTGAACATTGCACGTGAAACTTGAATTTTTTGAATCCGGGTGGCACTGAGTTTCAAACCTGTAACCTTTTAGTCAGAGCACCTTTTAGTCAATAAGGCTCTGATAGCATGTTAAGGAACCAACTCAACCAAAAGCTCAAACTTGTGGTTGTAGGCTCAGGATAGGTTTTATATTCTAACAAAACCTTAGCAGGTTCCTAATATTACCATTGAGAGAAATAACCATATCATTCGCAAAAAAAGATGGCTAGGAAGTTTTTATACTGTTTTATATTTTTTGAAAGTTTTTATTGTTGATTTGATGTTCCATCATAGCATACAAATGGCAGTTTTATATAAAACGCACCTCATATTTTCACTCATTTATGCAGGCCGTCTTCTTCACAAAAATTTGAGCCTTTAGACTGGTCTGACTACTTTGACAGTGAGGATGATTTACAAATCTCAGACTCTAATGATGTTAGTGATTATTTTTTGGTTTGAAATATTTTTCTCTTTTATATATTCTTTGTAATATATTATGTTGGTGATTTTAAATAACTTGTTTCTGATCTAAAATTGAAGAATCATTCAATCATCTTTAGTTTTTTTGGTGATTCAGGTCTTTCACGTTTACTTGGCAGGGACTGGAGGACCGGTTGTTTTCTGCTTACACGGTGGTGGTTATTCTGGGTATTTTGAAATTTATCTTTTTAGGAAAATTGTATGCATATTATCCTAAAAACTATTTCAATTTCATAGTTCAGTAATTTGCTGCATGTTTAGTTTGTTAAATTTCAGCTGTATAGAATTGAATAGCTTTCACTGAGCATACAGATAGACATCATCTTTAAGTGCTTTTCCTTCCCATAATTAATATAATGTTAATTCTCCCCTTCTTTAAATATATCATTCATGTTCTAGACTATCGTTTGCATTGGCTGCAAGACAAATGAAGGAGAAATGTACCGTAGTTGCCATGGACTTGAGGGGACATGGGAAGTCATTCACAGAGAATGAATTGGATTTGTCTATTGAGGTCTTTACTATTTAAATTTTCTGCTTTCTTTTGTTAGCATCGTTGCCCGTTGTGTGATTAATTTGTTTACAATGGTTACAGACCTTATGTAGTGATGTAGTGGCCGTATGTAGAAAGATGTATGGAGATTCTCCACCTGCAATTGTGCTGGTTGGCCACAGGTTGCACTAAGTTCATGAATTAGGAAGTATCTAGCTACTGCTGAACTAATATTCTTTTATAAACGCACTACAGCATGGGAGGTGCCGTTGCAGTTCATGTTGCTGCAAAGAAAGCACTATCTAGTTTGGCTGGGCTGGTTGTTGTGGATGTTGTTGAGGTCTAAAATCTCTTAGTCCTGAGCTAATGTTTTTAATTGTTTTTAATTGTTGAGCTCCACAAGCATCTACTTTCCCAACATTTCAGGGTACAGCAATGGCCTCGTTGATTCATATGCAGAAGATCTTATCAAACAGAATGCAACATTTCTCCACCCTTAAAAAAGCGGCAAGTTATCTTGAATTATTTGTCCTTTTTAGATAAATTACATGTACAAATTTAACACGTGCATATTATATAATTCAATTAAACAGAATTATGCACTGTGAATTAATTTAGTATGTTGTCATCTTTGTCTTTGATCTACATTAAGGATGATACTCATTTGAAATATGCATGTATATTTGTAGATTGAATGGAGTGTGAAAGGCGGCACTTTAAGAAATATCGACTCTGCACGTGTATCAATACCTAGCACATTGATATATGATGATTCAAAGAATTGGTGTGCATAAGAATTGCTTTAGTTCTGGCATTCAGCATTCTTCTCTTCTCTTTCCAATAGAACTCTTCTTCCATTTCCATTTAACTATTGCACCTCTACTTCCACCCGATTTAATATGTTTTTAATGGATATGTGTGCTGTAGTTACACACATCGTGCAAGACTAGAAGAAACTGAACAATACTGGAAGGGCTGGTACAACTTTTTATGCTAATCTCAAGTTTCATTTGAGTGAGGTCATCTGTGATATGCCGTTATGGCGTTAATTACACGCTTAATTTGCTATCATTTTTAGTTTTTTAATCCACTGCATTCATTTCTGGAACTTTCTTTTTCTTTACTAGGACATTTAAGTAATTTATGCACACATACAAACCACTTTGATCTTGTAAATAACGGTATTGCGGATGCATTTGGAATCTATCATTAACTACATTGCATTCAAGAATGTGTACGGGAGTTCTATTGCATTAATGTTTAAACCTCTCTGTACCACAAATTCAATAGTATCATTTATTTATTTATTTATTTATTTCTTAATCTTTTTCATTACTATAAGTACTACTACTGCAGAAATTATTGATTTTATTATTACTATTATTATGAACTATTGTCATTATTACAACTATATTTTGTTTTTGTTATTAGTATATTACTACTCCCTCCGTCTCAATATAAAGTTTATATTGAGGAGTCATACAACTTATTAAGAAAGTGGAAGTGTTTGATTTAAATTTTTTAAATGAAAATAAAATTGTCAACACAAATTATTTAGTCAAAGGAAAGTGAAGTTTATTTTGGGACAATACAAAAAAGAATATTGAAGCTTTATTCAATTGAAGGGGTATTAAAATGATTATTATTATTACTATTATTACTATTATTATTATTATTATTATTATTATTATTATTATTATTATCGTCATCTTCTTCATCATCATTTTCGTTATTATCATTTTGGTGTTGCATGTAATATAAATAATTTAAACATTTATGTACCGTTGTATTACCATTGGCCATTATTATGTTGATCATGATTTGAATAATTAAGGTTATGAGATACAAGACTAAGAAAAATAATCCTTCTGTTCACGTTTCATGGTTTTATTTAACACGAATTATTTAGTATTATCTCTTGGACATTTTGTTTATCGAAGAAATTTGCAATGAAGCTATATGTAGTTATACTTGCATTTCAGGTACGAAGGGCTCTCAGAGTTGTTTTTGTCAAGTCCAGTACCCAAACTATTGCTTTTAGCTGGGACAGACAGGTTGGACAGGTCAGGTTTCTAATATGCATTTATTAGTGCTCATTCTTAAAAACTTGTATGGAGACTTAGCCAAAGCAAAAAGAAAAGAAGAATGTTTTTGGCAAGTGTTAAACTGTTTGCTTATTCTGTCATACTATGCAAACCTGTTGAAGTTTGTGATCATGCACACGAGACTAGAAGTTCAGCAATTTGAACTCTGAAGTTTAATTTCAAAAGATTAAGGCACACTATACTTGAAGCAATTTGTCTATGATTTCTTTAAAGTTGATACTAAGAGCTTGTTTTTTAGGGTTTAAACTCTTAACTTCCAGTTTGTTCCATTTTCTTCCAACTATTTTCGTTTTCTTCAAAGTCTTTCTACTCCCCAACCAATTATTCTAAAAACGATATATTTTAATGTGATTATTATTATTATTACGACTATTATGTTCATAACTATAGTTTATAAATTTATTCATTTTTATCTCACTATTTTACGATTCACACTTATTATTACTTTTTCTTCAACTTTTTAATATGAATAGTATAATTTTTTTTGTATATTAATCTACATGATAAAATATGAAAACATCAATATTTTAAACTATATTAAAAAATTATGGATAAAATAGTTACATAGAATGTTTTATTAATCTAAATTTATATAAGACCCCTCACCTTTCCCTTTATTACTCATTTTTTTCTCATTTTTATTTATTTCAAAATTTAATTTTGTTTTTCATTTTTCTAACTTTTATAAAAAAATTGAAAGTCAAAATAGTTCAGGGAAAAAGATTAGAGTAGGAGTAAAACATAAAAGAATAAACAAAAATAAAAGTTCTATGCCTTTATTCCAAAAATAGGAGTTGCAATGAAAATAAAATGACAATCTTGAAAGAAAAAATAGGTTTGAATACATTATGTGACATGTCTGGTATTTAAAACAAAATCTTGTAATATATAAAGTATAATTACAAATATATTATTTTATAATAAATTTATTGCATAAATAAATTGAGGTGCAACGTAACCACAATAACTTTTTAAAATTTAACATTTTAATATTTATGCTAACTTTATATTCTAATTAATTTTTTTTTTGCAAAAGTAGTTTTTTTGTGTATGAAAAATAACAATACTTTTTTTATTATCTTAAAGACATTTATTAAGATAACGTGATGATGATGATGATGGTGATGATAATAATAAAAATTTATAACTAAAAGTATTAGAATGAGAATAATATAAGATTACACTAAAATAAAATTTTAAAAAGTTTTTTTAGGTTTTCCAATTTTTTCAAGTATTTCTAGTTCCTTCCAACATCCAGATCTTTTTTTCGAGGCCTTTTAGAATCCGAGAATCGTATCTTAGGGTGACAGGGCATGATTTATTAATTTTGTGTTCTGTTAAAAAGCTTCAGAAGAACTGAAGTTGATAGATATCAGAGGATGAGCGAATACTTGTTTAATGCATATACATTATATAAGTACATGTATGTACTTTAACTCTTTAAAATAGTAACATGCTAAGTTTTTAGGGAGATGCACCTTCGGCTATGCGTAGTTATGCCTCAGAACCTAATTTGAGGAATGACACGATGAGGCGCACCTTTGGCTACCCGTGCAATTTTCTTCCATTTGATGTTGAATTGCATTTGTGAGAGAGAAAGTTCCACATAATAGGTACCAAATTACTCGCCCAAACTGCCAAACCATTTGAAAAATTGCAAGAGGAATGATCAAGAAAGTGCTATCGAAGCAGCAGTCATTTGTGGGGAGGGTGACATTCTTACAGGAGTCCAACCCCCTCAACTGTTCCCCTTTGACCGGCCATGAGGACACAAAGGCCCGGTATGGGTGTAATGCGAAGGCCGAGTCGTACGCTGTTTGTGTTTACGAAATTATCAGAACTACCCAAGTTCTGGAGTGAAGTAATGGTGGTTGTTATAAAAAAATACGCTAACTGTGATCATGTTACTACTCGTGACTCCCCATGGTAGCTAGCATGTATGCTGATTTTGGGTGAGTCGTCATTGTAGGTGGTCAGCATTTACCCTTTTCGACTGTCCAGGTCATGAAAAGATGGCGGGCGGCATTTATGACCAGAGTATTTATTTTCATCGCGATTGTAGCATATATTCTTTGCAATGCGTTCTGTCTTCTGTTCAGGAGAGAGAAATTTAAGACATGGTTTCGCCGTGGTGGGAGGGGCCTGAATTGGAAAAGGGAGACAGGCCATCTTGATTGCTCGACATTGGTCAGGAGTCAAGGCCTTCAATGAAGAGGTCCACACGCTGGTTAAGTTGCACTATTCACTCTGAATGAGAACACAAAAATCATGGACAAAATCATCTATATGACACTCACGTTAAAAGAGTTGCTTTAATTCTACCATGCTATTGAGGGTGATTGGCATGCCAAAACTGAGGTGGCACTCCTCTTTAAAGGCAGTCCACAATGTGAACGAATCTGGTCGGTCTTTAAATAAAACCATAGCCTTGCTTCGCCTGCATGTGTTGGGCCTACATTTTTGGCCCGCTTTGACTCGGGGATATGAGTTTTGTGTATGTAGGATTTATAATCCATCTTCTTGTATTTGATTAGGAAGTCATAGGTTTAGGTAAAGACTGTTTGCTTGATATGCTTCCCGCTATGGGTCTGTGCTCCTGGAGAGAATTCTTCCTGCCACTGGAGAAAACCGGCTGAAGGAGAGAATAAAAAACAGAGCTACAAAAAATAGAATCAAGCTTAATTAGTTATTCCATAATAATGTAAATAGGTTTAGTATGCCATCTTTTATAAAGGCTTACATGCCTAAAGCAATAAAGAAGCCAATAATACTTTTAACAATTAATTACTTTCCAAAAGAGTTCTATTGAACATTAAATAAGGTAATTCATTTACTCCTCGGTGCTTGTCTGGTCTATCCGCAACACCTGCTCACACCAAAGGTGGGAATACTGCTCTCATGTGAATCCATGGACTTTGTGTAGTTAACATAACACTAATATTTTTAGGTATTTATCTATTCATTTATTTCTTTTATGTATTTATTTATTTTTTGTTAGTTTGCAAGATTTAACTCTGAATTAACCGCAACAGTCCAAAAATTATTGTGGTATAAGATTTTACAATAAGTGATGGAATAAAGTTTGATATCCGATAGACTCAATTTTTATTTGATATTCCCTAATAATGTAAATAGGTTTAGAAGTAGTAGTTATTGTATATCTTGTTGTCATGTCTTCAGGAACTGAAAATATCATGAATTGTTCGGACATAGGCATTACCCCTGTGTATTTGTTTGCACTTTTACAGATCTCTTACAATTGGTCAAATGCAAGGAAAATTTCAAATGGTGGTTGTCCGACATACTGGCCATACTATACAGGTCCAAACACTTTTTTTCTTATGGTGATTTCTCATCGCTGGGTATTCTGAAATTGAAGATCTAACTTATACTGAATCCTGCTGGAAGACGCACCTAATGAATTTGCTGACTTAATACTGAATTTTATTTCTCGCAATCGGATCAGCCGGTATGGAGTTGAGGTTAGTTTCTTGGAACATCTGTATTATTGCAATTAACCTATTGAGAAAAAAGATGATTAAACAAGTCCTGCTAATGGTATTGGGAGGAAAACTAAAATAAGAGTAAAACATAGGGAAAGAATCAAAATAGGACCTTCATGTTTTTATCCCTAAAATAGGACTTATAATGTCATTAATGCCAACATATAATATCAAAAAACACTGTGGAAGGCTAATATACGTTGCCGCATTGTCACAATACAATAGTTCTATTGTTTAGATAAAAACATGTCACTTTTATTATGGGGATAAGCATTATGTTTTGCACACATTTTGGTGATTTCTTAACAAAATTTACCCATTGCTGTCTAACCTTTGCTTGAATAAGAGTGTTTCTTGTGTCAGTTGTGTGTCAGCTTGCTGCCCCACTTTTTCCTTTGTCTCCATCACGCTTGTTTGTAAACATGATTTGTATCATGACCACATTACTATTTGTTTTTTTTCTCACTATGAGGAAGGTTTTTGAATGGGTGGTATGTAGAAAACATTGAGAGAGAAAACCCACCATTATGGGTACCCTTAGGCCCTGGCAGTGCATAAATAAGACTAGTAGTGTTGGGATTTTAAGCGTGTAAGACTCCGAAAAATACATATAACTAAAAAAATAAATCGGCACACAAGTAGGGATTTTAATGAGAAAAATTATATTCACTATTTCAAAATAACATGCAAAAAACTCTTCCTGCTTACATGCACTTATAAATACACTTATAAATAGTTTTGTCCACAACCTAAGTCCGGGTGTATTTTTTTTTAAATAACTATAAGACCAATTACTGCCTACACTCACTCACACAATTCCAGTAATATCATGATACAAAGTTTTTAATTAATAGACGTTTCTCGACCCGTTTTTATGTTGTGCAGATACCTGGCATTGGCAGCTGGTCGAAACCAAAACCTTGAAACCGCAAAAAACCATTAACGATTAACCTAAAGGTAAGAGACCACTGGTGTGTTACTGGGGGGGGGGGNACATTTCATGATATTAGGAATATCTCAAGTCTCCCCCACCCTTTTTTTGTAAATAGAGGACTTTTCCATTTCTGACATACTTTTCACAAATTCAACTGAGTTACTTTCATGGAGAAACAATGTGAATTATCAAATATTGGAGTATTAAGGTCCGTTTGGTACACGGAATTGAAATTAAAATTCTATGGAATTGAATTGGATGGAATTAAGTTCTCCCATTCCAATTCATTTTTTTGCACTACCAATTCCAAATCCATATATTTTTGTGCTACAAAACAGCAATGGAATTGAAGTTTCCAATTCTCCATGGCTTGAATTCTGTGTACCGAACAAAATTGTACACTAGTATCGCTTTTTTGGGTGTATTAATGTGATTTTTTGTGGTATCAATTTTAGCCAAATAAGTTAGCCGAAGCTACATGAATAAACTCATCAATGCTACTAACATTCTTTTGGTTCTAGGAATTTGGGAGAAATTAGGATTTCCTTCGAATTTTTTTTCTTTCAATGGCGTTTTCTTTTCCTACCCCATTCCCCCCAGCAAACATAGTGCAAGTGTTACACAATTTAATGAATTTAGCCTCATGCTTCTAGCCTAATTGAGTAGTAGCCGTGAGCCCGTGACAAGCGCAAAAGTTTGTCGATTATTTGGTCAGTGTTTCTCTATTTATAAGTTATTTAAACATTTTGGGTCGACTCGAGTCTTTCACATTTTACCTAAAGGATTCTATGCAATAGTTCTTTGACCATAGGGTTTAAACAATATTTTTGTAGATTTTTGATGTAGTTTTAGACCAAAAATTGGTGAATCAACGTTAGACCAGTCCAATTGGGAACCTTTTACACCGGTTGAATGACGAAGTTGGCTGGCACTAGGGATTTGACCTCTTCAGATGTTTTTGGCAACTTTGATGGTAGATAGAGATGAATGGCCTGTTTGGGAATAACGTTAGATATTAGTTTTAGCATTTTGGATAAAATATTAACAGTATAGAATTGACTTTGATAACGCTAATGCTAAACGCTGCACATAGATAACCTTTTCAAAACGTTAATACTGATCTCTACCGCTATTCTCAAACACGCCAGAAGGCAAAAAGGCAAAGGAGATTCAACCTAACTTTTGTCGGAGCTTCGATTTGCCTTTCCTTCCCGAATATGCCTTTTTGCCATATTAAATTTTACATCAGAATGTGTATTTATTTTTAATATCCAAATGATCATTGTATAATGCGTAAATGTACTCCGAGTAAATGTTCACTTTTATATAATTTCATTTTCAAAATTTCAATTGTGTTCTTTTGTGGATTAGAACCGGTGTTAGCAACAAAAAGAAAAATATTATACCCCATTCGTTCCAAACTGTCTTAATTTGACTTTTATGTTAACTTTGACCACAAATTAAATACGGAGTATAATTTTAAATAAATAAATAAGTTACAAGAAATTAATATGTCAAAGTTACATCTTAAAATGAACCCAATCATATTAACTTTATAATTAAATACTTTTTTTTACAATTTATGGTAAAAGTTAGCATAAAATTCAAGCTAAGGCAAATAATTTGGGACAAAGGGAGTGCATTTCATTATTTTAACAATGAAATAAGCATGATGCAATGTTTAAATGCGCACACATTAAGTTTAGAGTGAATTCCATAAATAGTTCCTAACTACGGGCAGTTTTTCATATTTAGTCCTCAATCCTTAGATATTTCATAAATGATCTTCAATTTTTTAAAATTATTTTATAACTAGTCATTCATGAATTATTTGCGAAAAAAATATTTTCTCATATTTGGTCTAAAGACTATTTATGAAATAGTTTTTCAAAATTAAGAACCATTTATTGAATATTTAAGAATTAGAGACTAAATATGGAAAACCACTCGGAGACCATTTATAGAATTTACTCTTAATTTCATAACGTGAATGCTCCAAATATAAGCAAAAAATTTATACGGAGTATCTAATAAAATATAGATGTGCACGATGTGGAGTATAGGAACTTTTTTCTAATTTTATGTTCTTCGAAATTTATCCCTACATATTCACTTGTAACGCACTTGGGTAAGAGGTGTTTGAGAGTGCATTTGAAAATAAATTATGTCTTTTACATTACTAAAACATAATTTTAAATGTTCGGTAATCTATTTATCTTATAAATTATGGCTTTAGAAACAAATATTAAGGTTTAGAAGTGTTTTCTAGCAAAACTAAAAATACCTACTCTCTGCTTCTAAATTATGACTTCTACGTGTACATTACTCACCACACTCTCAAACACTTTCTAAGACTAGAGATTGTAGAGAATTTCAATCCATTTATTTCGGCATTACGAAACAGCTCTGCATTGTTAGTGCCCTATATCAGACTCCATGGCATGTATTTGCAATTTCTATTTTCTACCCTGCTTGAAGGAGTCCAAGGACTTGTTCTGATCTGATTGGAATAAGTTCTAATTTAATCCGATCTGAACTGATTGTAATTATATTTAAAGCTATTTTTAATATGATCCGTTTCCAATAAAAATAAGTAATAAGTACTACACTACTACATAATAAGAATATGTTGAAGAGAATGATGTTTTAGAAAGGCTAGAACATAGTTGTCTGAATTCAAAATCAGGGATTGATCAACAATAAAGACCCCGAGTAAGAGGAACATCTATAGTTCTACTTGTTGCTTGCAAATTTGCCTCTTCATGTTAACGAGTTCATAGACATGCATAGACAACGGCGGGCTCAAACAAACATCCTCTTACTGGTGGACTCGTGTCTGCGCGTCTGTATGAAGGGAACAAAAAAGTCCAAAGGCAAGGTTCAGGGCACACTCGGTACAAGAAAGTCTCTTGTCAATGAACTCGTGTCTCCGTGAAGGAAAGTGTGGTCCTAATGTGGATGCCCTACAAGGTTTAGGACATCAGCTTAATTACAGGCTTCAGCTTTACCTATTGGGGCATCTGACAGGGCTCTTTGGCAAGACTACATAGTTTAACATACTTGAGCTAGCAGTAGAGGAGAAGACAAGGCAATGCCTATATGGATGCAAGCTTTTCTCCCCGGACTAAGTCGTTCCAAACATAACACTGCATAGAACAGTTTGATCTACTGGCAAATCCAGGCAGTTTATCATAATGCTGTATGAATAATTTAAAGTTATGAAAGATGAAAATCTAACCAAACTGTGGCTTTTCCTTTTCCCGCTAGATGGGGTCTACTATATCAACCGGGTGATTCAATTCCTCCCTAGCGAGCACCCGTCTCCTTCTGGGAGCCACAATCGTGCATTCTGTGACAGATGGAACAATCTTCAACCATCCTACCCTTTCTATGTTGTCAACAACAACCCAGTAGGATCCTACAAATGAAGGGTTAATGAGGGTGTGTGTAACAGACCTTACCCCTATTCGAAAGTACAGAGACTGTTTCCAAGATCTTCTACCTCCCTATAGTAGTCAAACAAAGTGCACCTAGTTTCTTGCGGAGTTCCTTCACGCCTAGTACTTGAATCGAGACAGTTTTTACCTATGTTAGCTACCATTAGAGCACTCACAATGGTGAGGGAAAAAAATCATCACCAATCTCTCTACACTTTCCCTCTCTTCCACATCATCAAATTTGGTGTGTAAAGTTTTTTTTTTCCAAATGGTTTCCCAATGGTGAGGAAACACTCCTCACATCCACTCTCTTACTTTATTGGGAAAAACTATTCCACACATTGTGTAAAAAAAACCTTCTCATGTGGAAAAGTTCTGAAAAAACCCAAAACTCACCATTGGGAACAAAAAAATTCCACTAATGTAAAAATCCATCACCATGGTGAGAGCTCTTAGAGGTAAGGTGTTAAATAGCATTTCAGGGTATCAATCATTTCATCAGAACCAATAAGCATTTAAGGTGTGTTCCTGATTCAGCAATAGCATCTTATATGTGTTTATTTCCATCAAATAATATTTCATCAAATCAGTAATACCAAAACCCAACTAGAACTACCACACAAACAAGAAAAATCCATTTTGCCGCATACCTTATTTGGGCATCTCAAAATGAGGTTCGCATTCCTTTTCAGAAAATAATTGGGTGGGTTATATACAATGGCATAATATTTTGCAGCTCAACCGGGACAAATAAAACTTAAAAATTTTCATGCAACATAGTTCAGAAAGTATCCTATAGTAACACCATAAGCAAGACAAGGATCCATACATCTTTTAATAAAAGGATGACATCAATACATAATCACATGAAGATAAAATTTTGAGCTTGAATAAGATGGCACATCAATGAAAGAAGCATGACCACAAAGATACCTTTAGCTTCAATGCCTCCCTCAATCCGTCAACGAAAGCAGCATTTGCAAGTATTTTTCAGTACCCAATATCGCTAGGATCTCCAATATATTCTGCAATTTGCTCAAGCCGCACGTTAAGCAACTCATGTGTATCCGCGTTTCGCACAACACCGGTCTCCTTCTCACTGTCTCTTTCAAGAAGGCTTCCAAACACGCCCTTATGCCTTCCATACAAAACAAGGACAGGGCCTCCACGCTTAGGCAGTGCCGTTTCAAGCTGGTCCTGATTCACACCTTGGATCAATTCCTGACTCTCGTCCATTGATATATCGCAAGTTGATGGCCCGACCACATCCACCACTTTTCCTTTCTTCAAATATAATTTCCCCCGTTTCAAATACTTACTAATAATCCTAACTCTTATATGGCTGGCCAGCCAAGAAATCTGATCAGCTGCCTTTGCATTTGAATCATCTCTAGCATGTCTGCTATTTCTCCTGTCAAGTGTTCTTTCCTCCCTGCCTTCGCTATCCCTCATTACTTCATCCCTACGTTCTCTGTGATGTCTAACCCTTGATGAATCTTTATCGCTGTCTTTAATCTTCAACTCTTTCAACTTCCTCATACATTTATCATCTTCTACAGAACCCAAGTCCGCAACATCACATGCTTGAACAATCACCTCTCTGTCATCACTAGAAAGCCTTACGATCACATTTCCACTACTTCTGACCTTCACAACCTTTCCCTTCATCCCAATTTCCCTACCTCCGACTACCCTCACGTGCTTGCCCACGAACATTCCTTCACCTTCTTTTCCTCCCCTTGCTTCCTTCCCGTTTGAGGTTTTTCCATCACTCTTTTCATCACTATCATTCTTGTGCACGGCTTTACCCTGATCGGTCTTTGGTAATGCAGCAGCAAAACCAATCCCTTCCTTTGCAGACCATCTTTTGAATTCCACCACTTTTACATCCTCCTTTGCATTCCGGCCAACACCTCTGCCTTCATACCAACCATACCCCTTGAGCAGAGCAGCCGCAAAGTTCTCTACCGGCATAGCGGCATACACATCCATATCATTATCATCCGGAAGCCTCTTCAAATCATCTTTAAGTTTTCGTAACATGGGGTCAGGATTAGGGTTAGGGTCTTGCGATTTATCCGTATTCACATCGTCGTCACTTTTTCCGACCGACTGCCGGATATTCAATCCGTAAGAAATAGAGCCAGGCGAAGGTTCAACGGAGGAACCGGTGTGTACCTCGAACAGTAACGGCTGATCGTCTGAAGATCTGATTGAAGGGAGGTCGAGATTCTTCATCCGCTTGCGAGGCTCCCATTCGTTGGCAATCGGAGGGATCACAAAATCTGAAACAGATCCGGGTCCTGCCGGAGCTTTCGATGAGTCGTACTCGGTAACGTACTCTTTGACGGAGGACGCAGCAGCTTCCGAGTCGTCGGAAATGATGGCCTGAGAGGGTTTCTTAGCGTTTGAAGACGGCTTTGATGGAAGTGTGAAAGAAAGCTTCATAGCGGATGACCGGCGAGAATCGCGCGTCAGCGAGCTTCGAAAATATGGGAGGATTGATTCAGGAGCTTCGACTGGAAACTGTTTTCTGGGGGGTAATACAGAGTAAATAGAGAAAGATTTATGAAAAGGATGAAGGTTGGGTTGTATAAGGAATCCCCAAATTTGATCCATGTCTATGACTTTGTACAAGTCAAAAAATGTAATGACACATGGTGAATTTTTTAATCACTCTTTAATCACTCAATCACTCTATTCTTAAAAGTAGGGAAATTTTTTTCCCGCCCAATGCACTATAATCCTGCACCGTTGATATCAATGTATGAAAAAGATCTGCGGTTATGATTGGTTGTGTATTATTACCAAATTAGAAGGATATATTAAAGGAAACTTCTCACTAATTCATTTATACCAATTGAATGCATTGTAATCTGACCAAAAAGGAAGGAATTCAATGTTTTTACAACCGTGTGTTTTTTCTAGAAACATAAAGGGTGTTATTGATAATTTTTTATTTTTTTACAACCGTGTAAAAAAAGGTAATTTATTCCTATGAAAATTAGCATTTTAAAAAAGGAAAGCTTTAAAGAAGGATATAACGTATATGTTTACAACCGTGTGTTTTTTTTGTAAACAGATTAACAAGGAAAAAAATTGAGAAATAAAAATTTACTTTATATTTTGATATCATTATTATTTTTTAAATATGTGATAAAAAAGGAAATTTATTCATACAAGAAAAGAGGTTATTTTAAAAATGGCAAACATAAAGAGATGGAACGTGATTATTTTAAAAAATATTTTATTCCTATGCAAATTACCATTTTAAAAGAACGAAAGATTTAAAGAAGGATATAATGTAAAGATTAAAAACTACGATTATTTTAGTACGTTAAAAAAGGTAAATTATTCCTACGCAAATTAGTATTTTAAAGAATGATATAACGTAAAGATTTAAAACCGTTTGTTTTTTTGTAAACAGATTAAAAGGGCAAAAAATTGTGAAAAAAATATAGAATTTTTATATTATTATTATGTTAATATGTGATAAAAAGGAAATTTATTCATATGAAAAAGGAGGTTATTTTTTTAGTACGTGATAACAAGAAAAAC
>OOIL02005488.1:153358-222748 GCA_900332095.2 Cuscuta campestris
AACGTATTGAAAATTAGAACTTATTAAAAAAGGTAAGTTAATAATTGTAGTGGCCGAAATTGTAGTAATACTTATTATAATTATTATATTTATAATAATTATAAAATGGCCAAAAGGTAAGTAAATAATTGTGATGTTAAAATGGTAAGTGGCTGAAATTGTGGATTTAAAATTATTAAAAAAGGTATAAATATAATAATAGCTATTATTTTTATAATAATTAATGTGAGTAATACAAAAAGGTAAGTTATACAAATCCAAAGCGTATGTTTTTAATATAGGTAAGTTATACAAATGCAAAGAGTAAGTTTTTGAAAATTGGAAATAATTAAAAAGGGTAAGTTATACAATTATACACACAGTTTCGAAAAAAATAATTATGGTAAGAATAATTACACCCAATTTCGAAAAAAGTTAACCCTTCTTATTATAATTATAATTATAATAGCCTATAGCCTATTACAATTAAATATACTATAAATATCCCCACAAATTGTACAATAATGTAGTCTATAAACAAGTCTTTCGAATTTTGTAAAACAATGATGTTTTTAACCTTAAAATAATATAATCTCTATATTTTATTGCATCTCATTTTTATCATTGAAAAATAATTTGAATTTAATAACATAAAAATGACCCGTGCAACGCACGGGTGTGATACTAGTATTAGTTAAAATCTCAATGATATGTCTTACAAGGACTAGTTATTGATTTTGTCACTTTTTATGTTTTTTTCAGATATATTAATTTTTAAAAATTAAAAATTATTCATTCCGTTCAACAATTATTTTTTATTGCGCGTTACAATATTTGATTGAATTTATTTTTAAATTATTTTATATGAAAAATGGTAAAGATTTAAAAAATAGAAATGGGAGAACTCCTTATATAGGAGTAAAAACTATGAAAATACTAAAATAGAAGTCATAAATCTTTTAAGACCAAAATAAGAGTCCACACTGTTACACTGACACACTCGCCACATTGTCACATTGTAACTGCCACACTGTCATCTGTCGTCGCCGGCCATCAGCGTGCCACCGCGAATCAACGACGATTGGCTAATCACACCGATATACTACATTGTCATCACTTTTTCATGACATTTCCAACGCGTAATCTTACACTGCACTGTCATTCTTATTTTGGTTTTAAAAGACTTAGAACTCCTATTTGGTATTTTCATTCTTTTTACTCCTATCCAAGAAGATTTTTTAATAGAAATACATATTTAAAAGGGAAAAAGACTAAAGTAAGAGAAAAACATTGAATATAGAGTTTCAAATTTTTATTTCCGATATAATAGTTAAAATACATTCACACTATCAATCATGATCATGTACATTACCAAAAAATATAGTAAAATACACATGTACAGTATTACATTACCACAATGTGAACTCCTATTTAAGGAATGAAAACATGAACCTCCTATTTTGGTACTTTCTTTATGTTTTACTCCTATTTACTATTTAGGATACTTTTTTATATATATAAAATATCCCAGTTAGTATAAAAATGTAGCATTTAAAAAAATCAATAACATTTAAAAAACAAAATGTTAAGAAGTTTTTTTTTTAAAAAATACTCCAGTTCAAATGATATTGAATTTCAATGTCATAGATAACATCAAAAGTTCTACAAAAATAGATGTGACATGACTATATTATTTTATCAAATAGGCAACAAAAATAGGCCAATAAGATGTATAAAGTTTGACCATGTGAATAATAAATAGGAAGATAATTGTTGGATGCGAAGAGTATTTTATTTATTTTTCAAAAATATACTTGTACTTTTAAAAAGTTATTTTATTTTGTAAAAAATACTTCTACTTCTTTTGTCATTTGTTATATTTCTTAGGAGTTAACTACACCAATATTCCTTGTAGTTTGGTAAATGTGTATCGTTACCCCTCATGGTTTTAAAACTAATGGCATGGAAGCTCGTGGTTTGATATTCTTACATCAATGCCCTTCCAGATTACAATACCTTTTAAATCATGGTGAATAGCTCCGATGTATTCTATAGTTTTAAAAATGGACACCAACGCCCCCCCTCCATTTTATTATTTATTATTTTTCTTTTTTCTTCTCTTTTTTCAAAACTAATTTTGTAAGTTCTTTTTTAAAATTATTTTTTATAGTGTTTTAATAATCAAATTTTTTGTCTTTGAAATAAAAATCAATTAAATAAAAAGAATTAATGTATACTTCATTCGTCTCAAATTAAATATTTTTATTTTTTGTCCAAAAGAGATCCTTGTTAGTTCATTTTCATGATACAAAAATCAATAAAGCATTTTCTCATCTTTCCATTGAAGGCTTGAAGCTCATTTCCCATTATCTCTTCAATTTCTGGTTTTATTGTTTTCTCTTTTTAATATTTTAAAAAATTAATTTTATAATGTTTATTTTATTTTTACTAACATTAAAATAAAAAATAGAAAAAAATAAATAAAATAAAAGTTAGTGAGAAAATATTTTTATAGAATAGGGAATATTAAGTTATGAAAGAAAAATATGTTGTGTGTTGATCTAAAAAATGTTATGAACATATAATTAACCAAATATAAAAAGACCTTAATCTGTATTTTTTGGTCTTAACAAATTCAAAAAATAAGAATTTTTTTAGTCACACAATGAAAATATTTAATTTGAGACAAATGAAGTATATGTTAATTTTTTTTATTTCAAATACAAGTAATTTTTATTTTAAAAATATTTCAAAAAAAAGTTTTGAAAAAACAATCGTTAATTATCTCAAATACAAATATTTTATTTTTTTATTAAAAAAGAGAAGAAAAAAGAAAAACAATAAAGAAATAAAGATAAGGGATGTTAGAATATATAAAAACTATTCTTGGTCAAAATTGAGCTTTTGGTTGAATTGGTTATTTGACATCGAGAAAGTTTGGGAGTGTAGTGAATAATGGAAGAGTAAAAGGTAAAAGTTAGAAGCAGTAAACAATATTTTTTAGCTTTGCTGGAAAACACTTTTAGACCCTTAATTTCTACTTCTGAATCCACAATTTATAAGCTAAAGTATATTGCCAAATATTTAAAATTGTATTTTAATAAAGTAAAAGCTATAAGTTGTTTTCAAATACACTCTCATGGTATCAGAGCCTTGATAACCAAGAGGTCACGAGTTCGAAACTCACCGTCACTACCCAGTTTAAAACAAATAAGGTTTCACGGCCAAGACCCAAAGAACTCATGTCTGTACGTGAGGGGACGTGTTGGAGTATATCAAAACTATTCTTGGTCAACAATCACAAGCTTGAGTTTTTGGTTGAAATGGTTCCTTAACAGGGGACGTTGGTATCCATTTCTGAAATCATGGGCGTTTGTGCCCATTTCTAATAGTTCCTTCCCGTTTCTTTTAATATCTAGCTCTTTTTTTCTAGTTCTAAAGAACAGCTTCTTAAAAAAGTGAACCATCAATTTTACACCTAAAAAATGGTAGGTGCACGAAATCGTGTGGCGGGCCCATAATTTGATTGGACGAGAGAGTGATAATTTAGATCTGATTTATTTTCATTTTCTTGTAAGCAATGCTTAGTTTATGTACAGTTAAAAAGAAACAAATAATGGTGCAGGAGCGTTTTGAGTAGAGTGTTTTATTTCGAATTTGCATATAATTTCAACCAACATAATCATGAATAGAATGTCAAATAAGATCATCATATCTTGATTTTTTTTTTTTGCATAAAGATCTCATGAGTAATTTGATTGGAGATTCTCACTATTTGTTGGGGGGTTTCAAGGAAGTTTCATCAAGATCAACCGCTTTTAACAAAAAGCTTAATTAATTACTCCACTGCTCCGTAATACGGAGTATAATCATGAAATAATTCATGGAGTATTTGAGTGTACATAAACTAAGCGACCCCAAATGTTTGTGAAATTGTGAGTGCGGTGAGCTCTTGAAAAAAGTAAAAGTGTTAAATAAAAGTAGAAAACAGTTAAAAAATGCCACCGAATTGTTATATTTTGTCAAAAATATCACTATGTTTTATTCCGTATTTTGAAAAAAATGATTGGTGAAATTCTTATAATAAAAAACAAAGAATGACATTTTTACCAAAAAAAATAGTTGCATATTTCTTTTTGTTTGAATATGCACTAACAGGTTACATGATAAGACGATGACATTTTTGATAGGTAATAAAAAGTTAAGTGGCAACTTAGCAACAAAAAGAAAGATGGTGGCATTTTTTTACAAAATATAATAGTTTAGTGGCATATTTTGGCGACACTCCTTTGAACTATGGCGAAAAGTATTTTTACATCACGTACTTCTCAAGTTACAATTCATAATCTAAAACTGATATACAAACACTTGAAATTATGTTCCAATGAAATAGAAACTCAAAGAGTGTTAAAAAAATATCCCAAATTTGAATTTGAAAAGAAAAAATAAATTGCTTTATAAACTCTTGTGTTAGACTAACAAATCGGTTGCGTTCAATTTTTTGGGATCAATTCTACTCAAATGACATCTTATGATTTGATGATCGGATGACCTAAAGCTCATTACTGCACGCCACAAAGCTCACTAATTGTCAATGTAAAGCTCACCTTATATTAAAACAAGGCTCACTACTTTGAACACCAAAATTCACCTTTTTAAAACTTTAAAAATTTAAAAATTTAATTAAAAATAAAATAGGAACACCGGTAACCACCGGTCAAGAAAAAATAGCTTTGTAGTTGCTATTGGTGACCTTTGTAGTTTGCAGTGGTGAGCTTTTACGTCATTTGATCATTGAACCATAAGGTGTCATCTGACTAGAGTCGAACCACAATTTCTTAATGTGGTTCAACCTAAGTATTTTATGACTCAATCCAGTCCAACATTTCTCCATCCTAAATTCTATCATTGTATCGAAGCCCGTTTTAGCCTATCTCCTTTGTCAAGGTGTCCGTCTAGATGTTCATTCCTAGCTGTCCTAGTCTTTAACCGAGTTATTCGTATGGAATACATAGGCAACGACCTGTAGCCCATTTAACTCAGCGACTCGAAGTTCTTCAGGTGTTGCCGCTATATTTTCAAATATTTGTTTTGGAGGGATGGAAATTCGTTTGCAAGTGGTCAATCGATTAAATTTGAAATGACTCATTTTTTTACTTGAGAGGGGGTGTTTAAAAGTATCCCATATTAGAATTTGAAAAGAAAATAAATTGATGTGTAAACTTTTGAGTTGAAGTAAATAATTGATTGAATTTAATTTTTAATGTGTTTCAGCTCAAGTGTCTTATGACTCAATCCAGTAACTTTTACCCCATTGGCCTAATCCAATAACCTTTATCTCATCTTAAATGGAATAAAAGTTACTAGACCGGACCACAAGACATTTGGATTGGACTATATATTAAAAGATTGAATTTAATCAATTAGTTAGTCCAACTCAAGAAATTACATACCCATTATTTTCTTTGCACTTTTTCGATGTGAGATACTCTTTATACTCCATCCGTCCCATTTTAAATTGTCTGTTTGCCTTTTTTCTCCGTCCCAAAATAAGTTGCATGTTAGTTGTTTTCGTAAACTTTTAAAAATAAAATACCTAAACTACCCCTAAAATAAGTCACACTTCTTCACCATATCTTCTCATTCATCATCAGCCCTCCTAAAAAGTAATGTCAATTTCAGAAAATCAACTCTATTTTTTATTTTCCTTAAATATGCCCAAAAAACAAAACAGGTGATTTAAATTGGGACGGAGGTAGTAATACTTTTCATCGAGTGGACAATCGGGTCATTTTGAATCTAACCGGTTGACCACTTACAAATGGACTTCATCTCCCCTTGTTTTTTTGAGCACCAACACCTAAAAGATCACGAGCCGTTGTGTATGGATTTTCAGACGACTAATCGCGCTAAACAAACCACAGCTCGTTAGATATGCATTCCACACAGAAAACTAGACTAAAAATTATAGTCGTTAAGAACGAATGTCTAGACAAACACTTTGAGAAATGAGATGATCCAAAATCTATCAAAAGTTAACCAAAAGTTAAAACTGACATTTATAGGCCCATCAGCCCATGATAAATTTTTATACTGTAACATAATTCTCAAATATACTCCCAACCACCATCTTAATATTACTCTCACGCCTCACGTCTGGATTTAGGCGTTCATTCATGAGGAATTTACTTAAATAGCACTAAAACATAATGACTTTCCTTAAATAGCACCACATGTGTTTCTCTTCCCAATGTAGCACTTTTAGTCATTATGCATTAGTCATTATTCAAGCAAATATTTGCCATCACTAGACATTATGGACATTATTAAGTGCTATTTAGGGAAAAAACAGTTTAAGTGCTATTTAGGGAAATGACTTAAGTTTTAGTGCTATTTTGTGCAAATATTTTTTCATTTATTTATCTTTCTTTTTTCTTTCTAAAGATAATTGTCCAATTACAATATTCAGATAAATTTAATTTTTTTTGCACAACTCTATTCAAAAGACTTACTATTTAATAATATATTTATGATTAGAATGCGGTGGATTTATGGATTTATTTTTCAATTGGCATATCT
This sequence comes from Cuscuta campestris, assembly GCA_900332095.2. Taxonomy (NCBI): domain Eukaryota; kingdom Viridiplantae; phylum Streptophyta; class Magnoliopsida; order Solanales; family Convolvulaceae; genus Cuscuta; species Cuscuta campestris. The sequence goes on from OOIL02005488.1 coordinate 159,917, forward strand.
ATTCAAAAGACTTACAATTTGTATATTTCAAAATTGACAAATGACAAACTTGAGATCCACCATTTGTACCGGAGCATCCTCATGTCATCCCATGATATTGATTCCCAATGTCATGGAAACTAAGGGAATCTTTTTTTTTATTTTATTAAATAATCAATAAAAATACATGCAATTCATTCTCTAGGATTATAAAGATGGCAATTATACACGAATACAAGCTTTACCGACTCGACCGGAGCTTATAATATTCGAATCCGAACCGAAAAATTAAGTATTCAAGTTCGAACCGAAAAAAATTTAAACCGACCCTGACTCTTGGCGGGTCAGGTTTGGGTAAGTATATTTAATTGACTCGACCCGTATTCGACCTAATTTTTACTCGACTTTCAATAAGTTTTTAAAAATCCTAAATTTCTATATTCCATATATTTTTGATACACATGTATTGAATGTTTTAAAACTTATTGCATTTCTCTGTGTTTTATTTTTTTTTTATGGATAAATTTTGTATGTCAAGCCTGTGTTATTTTCTTTGTACTCCGTAAATTATTAGTTGAAACTTACTATTTATTTTTTTAGGGTCATTCGATCATAACTATTTTTTTTAATGTTTTACATTTTATGTCGTCTTTAAAATTTTAAATTTTTAATGTATTTCAACCTAAACTTTTTTACGAACACTTTTATTAGTATTCAAACCCGAATTTGACCGTAACCGATCCAATCAAATATCAAACCAAATCCGAACCGAAATAATAAATATCCAAAATTGACCCACCAAAATCAAACCAGAATTCGACCTAAGTTGAGTCAGATTTCAATATACTCAAACCTGACCGAACCCGACTCATTGCCATCCGTACTAGGATTCGCTAATTAGACATGACGAAAAATGACTCGACCTGCTTTTGATATGAAACTCGACCTGAAAACTTAGTTTTGAACAAAGATTTTGATGACCGAACTCGACGAAATGACTTGCTAAAAAGGGTCAAATTCGACCAAATCCGAACCTCATCTGACCGACCCACTAATATAAGAGTTTTTAAAATGATATACTTTACTTTTCGTTTTTAGTGTATAAATTTTATATTTTTGAATAAAATTTTAATGATATTACATAAATATCTTACTTTTTCCTAAAACTTATGCATTTTATAAATTCTTTATATTGATTTATATATCTTAAAATTACTTTAGAATTTCAATATTAAAAATCAAAATTTTGAATGAAAATTTCAATAAGAAAAGTAAAAAAGTAAAATTTAAAATGCTTAAATATAAAATCTAAATTTATAATTTAAACTTAAAATGAAAATTTTAAAATTAAAAAATAAAATTTTAAAATGTAATGTTTAATATTTAAAATTTAAGATTTAAATTTTTTTAAAAGGTAAAATTTAAAGTTTAATATTTAAAATTTAAAAAAAGAAATTTGATTTATAGAACTTCAATTTCATAAAATTTCAACTTTAATTCTATTGTAATTCCGTATACACCGGAGACTCCAATCGACCCCAATCGAGCACACAAGACACAAACCAAGAACGGGGGAGGTGCGTAGCTTGTGGATCCATCTATCCCTGTTTGGACCGACTAATTATATACTCCGTATATGTATAAACGTGTCATATGCTACCTCCGTCCTTAAATATTTGTCACATTTGTATTTTCAAGGTAAAATATCAAATTTTTTTCAATTCATTTTATTTACATATTGGTATTGAAATAAAAAATACTTTACATATCAAAAAACTACATGAAAAGTTCTTCAAAATAAGAGGTGTCAAGAATATTTTATTTTATCAAATAACCATTGAAAACTTAGAAATAAACAAAAGTTCCCACGACTGCTGAAAAAGCAAATGTTGTGAATATTTTGGGACGGAGGGAGTATATATATATATCCGAATATGTATTTATTCCTCGGAGTACAAGGAATTCTATTTAATGCCTCCGCGATACTAATACTAACAGCCCAGTCTTTATTAATTTAATTTAATTTAATTTAACTTACTTAGCTTAGCTACCGGCGCGCCAGCTAATTAAGCTGCCTGCCGGCCGCCAGCCATGGCTTCCATTTCTAACGGCGGCTTAAAATCGATTAACGTCTCCTCCCCCAAATCCTCCGCCTGCAAGGGCGGCTGGAAATCCGCCATTTTCATCATCTGTACGTAAGCCCCGATTAATAATTACCCGCCGCCGCGGCTGGCCGCCGTATAAGCTCGTTTTAGTTTAATTAATTAACATATTATTGTCGTCGTCATTGTTGTTGCAGTTGTGGAGATGGCGGAGCGATTCTCCTACTACGGAATCGCCGGGAACCTCATCACCTACCTCACCGCCGTTCTCGGCCAGCCCACCGCCACCGCCGCCAAGAATGTCAACACCTTTCAGGGCGTCTCCGCCCTCTTCCCCGTTCTCGGCGCATTTCTCGCCGATTCCTATGTTGGCCGGTTCAAGACAATTGTTGTCTCCAATCTCATCTATATCCTCGTACGTTGTTACACTCACACTTCTTCGCTTCATTAATTAATAATTAATAACTTATATCCAATTAATTAAACAATTCAACTTATATAGTTCTTGAAAATCCCAAAAATGTGTTAATTTAAAAATCTTTTCTTATACCCATAATTAAAATTTTAAGTTTTCTTTATTCAATTACGAGCTTGAAAATTTATTGAGATTTTGTAATTTTGTGATGCAGGGGCTGACTCTGTTAGTGGTGGCGTCGACGCCGTCACTGAGGCACGACGGCGGGCTATTCTTCGTAGCACTGTACATAATAAGCGTGGGGGAAGGGGGGCACAAGCCGTGCGTGCAGGCGTTCGCCGCCGACCAGTTCGCGGAGGAGCTGCCGGAGGAGAAGGCGGCGAAGAGCTCGTTCTTCAACTGGTGGTACTTGGGGATAGTGGTGGGGGCCACACTCGCCATCTTGGTGGTCATCTACGTGGAGGACTACGTGGGGTGGACCGTCGGGTATGGGATTCTCGCGGCGGTTGCTGCCGCCGCGCTGGTGGTGTTCCTGGCCGGGGCTGGGACGTATTGTAAAGAAGCTCCCGTTGCGAGCCCGTTCACTAGGGTGGCGCAGGTGGTTGTCGCCGCCTTCAGAAAGAGGGGCGTCTCGGAGGAGCGTGACGGCCGCGGCATTTGGTACGGAGACGGTCAAGGCGTCGGCGGCGGCTACGCCGGCTTGGGTCGTCGAGATCGCATCCATCACTCTTTGGCGCGTACTAATCAATTTAGGTACGTCCATTTTAATTTATTTACGTACCATTAATTTTTAAAAAGACTGAAACATTAATTAATATAAAAAATGTGAATCCTCTTTACAAAAATTAAATTGAATTTTAATCTTAAACTTATTAAAAGAATATGAAATTTGTGTTTCAAAAAAATACTCTAGAAAATGAAATATGGAGGCTATATTTACATTCGTTATTGACCAATTAAATCACACTTCTGGTTTGTGTGAAAGGTCACAATGAAATTAATGACAACTTTGTCATTGACGAGATTGCTCAATTTTAAAATCGGTAACATTTTTGTCATTGAGGAGATTGTACAAAAATGTCAATAAAATTATCACAAAATAATGACAAGAAAATTGTATCATTCATAAGTTCGTCCCAAATTCTTTTTCTGCATAAGAATAATATATTTTTCTCACAATCCCGACGACGAATCCAACGCAATAAATTACTTATAGTTTGGAAATACAAGAAATTCATCATCTCCAGAAATAAATAATAAAAAAATCAACCACGAAAACCCTCACTCTCTTGAAAAGTAAATAAGACAAGGAAATCAAACACACATGATGTCACAATTGTGTAGGGTAGATGCCCTTTTAGGCAAGGGGTTTTAGGCTATTAGTGGTCAATCCAGAAATATAGAAAGACAAAGGTGGGGGGTCCTAAATGGTGGAAGCATAAACTATAAGTCCACTAATTGACCCAACTCAAATTCTTGGTGCGTGCACGCTCATCTCCTTTCAGTTTTAAAGCAGATTGATTTCACTCCTCTAGTACTACTCTCTTTTTAGTGAATTGACTAATTCCATTTTTTAAAAAATTAATTATAAAATAAATAACACTCGTAATTGCTCTTATTTATGTATTTATTGTTCTCATTTGTTTCTTACAAGAAGGTTAAGAAAAATATGTTAAATTACGTTTTGTATGGTTAGACAGATAACATGATGAATCAATATGGCTTTAAATTAGATGTGATAATCGATTCAATTTAATTTTTAATATGATTTGATTCAAAGAGCTGAATCAAAGAGTTATTGTACAATCGTAAATTTTATTAGTTAGTTTCTCATAGATTGTTTAAAAAAAATTAATCTTGTGGACTTAACTTCGTTTGTAAAGCTTATTGAACTTGTTTTCAAAACTGAAAAAGGAACATTTGAAAATGTGAGAGGAAATGAGGAATAATGGATCCAATGGAATATAATATAAAAACCCACCTGAAAAACCAAAAACTAAGACCTCATTCGGTGCCCTTATTTATTTTATACGGACTATACATTGTGAACTAAAAACAAAATTATCAAAACGAACCACTTCGCCAAGGACCCTCGGAACTGGTCGGACGATCATTGAAAAGAGGCAAAAATTGAAAACTAAATGAGGAGGCTAAAAAAGACAATATAGCTAAAATTTATTTGTTCATTCTTTAACGATTTGTTCTTTTCTTTCGTGTTTGGTGAGGCATAAAAAAATTCGGATTGATATCTATCGAATTTAGGAAATGTAAATATAGAGGTATGGTATGGTATCTCTCAAACGTCTACAACCTCGCCATAGGTTACTGCTATCTCCGCCAACCATACTTAATGTCAATTACATCTGTCAATCACTCATTAAATCATGAATTCAAATCTCTAACCAATTTCATTTTAGATTTAAAAATTCAATCATTTCTTTCATATTTTAAAACTCATCATATCATAATGATTAATGAATAAATGAGAAAGGATAATAAAATTTTGGAGTATTTTAATTTTAAATAAATAAAGAAATAAACATGATTTTCTAGGACTGAAATTGATGAATTCTCTTTGACATTTTTCATACGAAATGGCCTGGCAAGTACCGCCGGTCTATTTTGAGTTGTCCACTTTTTTGAAATCCTTACCTAAGACTAGCATTACTCTCCTCCTTCCGGAGCATATTTTCTGTCCCCATCTACACCTTCCGTTCTAAATCTTTCTTCCCCGTTTGACTTTTTCTCATTTTTAAGAGGTTGTATAATTAGGCTTTGACTTCCCATTTTACCCTTCTAACAAAAAAAAATTAGAATTTGAAAAAAAACTAGCTCAACTAGCTCTGCCACACCCTTCTAACAAAAAAACGCAATTAGGGAGAAAACATTAAACACAAAACATTACATTAAACATTAAACATTAAACACAAAACATTCCATTAAACATTAAACATTAAACACAAAACATTCAATTTAACATAAACAAGAACAGTCCCCTTGTAAAGCACAAATCCGAAAAGCAAGCATTACAGTTAGTAGGGAGGGAAAATCTATAGCCGTACCAAAATTCAGTTTGGAGGGAAACCTTTAGAAGTTTCCCTCCAACACAAAAAGAAAAACTGCAGGATTACTACACTCTAATAGTGCAAGATAGACATAATATGATGGGAAAAAAATTATAGTGGTACTATTTTTTTTCTTCCAGATTATTTTTTCAATTTTGACTTTTTTGGTCAATTGTTTTTAATCTTGACCTATACTTGAATAAAATATATTATATATTAATTATATATATTAATATCTAATACTACCTCCGTCCTAAAAAAAATTAGCCGTTTACTATTAGTCTCTCGATAACTCTTATTTCTTTGCATGTTTTCATTGATCATTTGATAAAATAAAATATTCTTGTCACTTCTTGTTTTGTAGAGTTTTCGATATAGTTTTTAAATATAAATTTTTTATTTTTTATTTTTTTACCAATTTGTAAATAAAATAATTTTAAAAGCCACGAATTTTACACGTTGATCGAAATATGTAATTCTTTCTGCGACGGAGGGAGTATCATTTTTATTTAATGTGGTGTCAAAGTTTACCAATTTTAACCAAAAAAAGTAATAAGTGGACAAATATTCCGGGACAAATGGAGTTGAAAACAAAGATGATAGAATATTAGAAATGACATGAATTAACCTAGGAGTCCACTAAAATAGAATATCTCATTTATACATAAGATATTCACATACACCCACAGACATTAATCTCTACTCTCACAAATATTAAGAGTCCGTGTGTGCCTGTGAATATTTGATGTATAAATTGGTTAGTTCATTTTGGTATACCACTAAAATTGCATCAAATGTTTCCTAGATAATTTTTGCAGAAAAAGTTATTATTTGTATATGTATGTAAAATATAATAGTATCATTTTCGGTGTCACTTTAGTGTGGGCATTGAAATGAATTAGTGTTTACTTCTAGTGTATTTGTTAAGTTTGACTTTTTCGAGCCAAACAGAACATATATTGAGCTTCAATTACTCTTATTTTATATTAAATATTACTAAAATGAAATAAAATTTTAAAATTCTCAACAATATGAGTATAAATCTAATAAAGTCGCTAATGTAGATTACAATTGCAAATTCATTCTGTTGACCTAAAAAAGTCAAACAAGACAAATATATTAAACTAGAGATTAGAATGTCTATAAATTAAAACATTGTACATGAAGTTCACATCACTCATTTTTTTCAAACTTCATTTGTGTTGCAAAAACAAACAGTTGTCTGTGTCCATTAAAGATAAATTGTGTTTGTAAAATGCAAAAATGTGGTGGCATTAAGTTTCGTGTGCACCAAACGTGGTCCTAACATAATTGTGGGGTTCACAACATTTTTGCGATGTCACATCATCGATAAAATAAAATACTCCCTCCGTCCCTGAGTGTTTGTCCACTTTCATTTTTGCACATCATCCAATGCACTTCTTTAATCCATTTTATCTTGTAATTTGTATATTAAAAAATTATAAAAATTATATATTAATAATCTATATGTTAAGACGAATCAAACAAGATCACACATGACTATTTTTTGGCTTACACATTGAGAGAATTTGATGAGTCAAAGTGTTTAGATGAACAGTTCCAAAAGTCAAAAGTGGACAAACACTCAGAGACGGACCAAGTGAGTCATGTCTCAAGTTTTGAGATTCTTAATTGATTTTAGAGCATTTACAATGATCCCAACCTCCATTTCGCCTCTAAGTCCTGCACAGCATTCTACTCCCTCCGTCCCGGAGTATTCGTCCAGTTTTGACTTTTGGAACTGTTCATCTAAGCACTTTGACTCATCAAATTTTTTTAATGTGTAAGCCTAAATATAGTCATGTGTGATCTTGTTTGATTTGTCTTAACATATAGATTATTAATATATAATTTCTATAATTTTTTAATATACAAATTACAAGATAAAATGGATTAAAGAAGTGTATTGGATGGTGTATAAAAATGAAAGTGGACAAATACTCTGGGACGGAGGTAGTATTAACTTTCTGTTCTGCCTAAAAATCTTGCAATTATATCACCTTAGAAATTTGAGAAACAAATTTTTAACATTATTTATCATTTCTAATTATATTTTTTAAAAGAAAATACATATAATTAAAATAAAAATGCTCTGATTGACTTTTCATATGAAATACACAAAAATACTTAAATTTAAAAAATAAATGATAAACATAAAAAAGACAAAATTCTTAAAATTAATGTTACAATTAAATATTGTTGAAGGAAGAGCCATTTTTTTGTGAACTAAGATGGATGAAGAGAAATTAAGAAAATAGGTAAATTGAAAGAGATGGATAAATCGAAGTTGCAGATTTGTTGAATTCATAGATCCAATGAAATAAGCCCATATTATTGATATTACTACATGATTATAGAACTATACTTGGAATGAGAAGAAAAAGGGAATCCATTTGGGGATGTGATGGTTTAAGAGATAATGGAATATGAAAATCCCAAGAAGCAATGCTATTTTCGCTGGTGATTAGATTAGCATTAATCAGTTGCTTTCTGGTATCAATTAAAACCATATTATTAAAAACAAAACAAAAGTCCAAAACGAAACGAAACCAGTGAGATAGCGTTTTGATTTTTTTGTTTGGTACTCCGTAGGGATGTCAAATCAAATATGAATGTATTTAATTCGTATTTAACTTATATGTAACATATTTTAATTCGTGTTCGTTATTTATTTGAATCTTAAACTGAATATTTTTAAATTAAACGAAAATCTTGTGTATGATCAACGAATCAAATACAAATCTCTAAAAATATTTTAATCCAATACGAATTAGAGGTAACCACTAGTTTTTTAGTGCACCATGGTTAGTGTTTTCAAGTTTGTAGAGCTTTGTTTCGCATTAGTTTCAAAGTTAAGGTTTAGCTTTTTGAAAACATTGTCTGATCTCGATCATACAATTTCTAAAGTTAGTAATTTTAAAATTGGTTAATCTACATAATTGAACAATTATCCAAAATACTAACGATATATGGTATTTCACGGTGGTTTTTAACATTGCTCGATCTAAACCATGTTACCCTGGTTTTAAAGTCCGGGTCATTCCTACTACTAACATATCCAAACATTTTGGATATGTTAATGTGTTTTTAAGATATGCTAGTACCCAAAAATTTAATTCTGTATCAATTCGAAATGCAGAAACATGAAGATTAAAACCGGAAGAAAGGAGTAACTATTTTTCATGACTTTCCTTAAATGCCTAAACCATCCAAGAAACTTTTATATTAAAGCATTCACAGGCCATGCCACAATAATTAATTTAATAATGTCTCGATACGGAATAAAAAGGATGAGTCACATTCCCGAAGGACCTTCAGAACTGGCAACTGAGAAAAAGTAAATTAAGTTTTAATAAAAATTGTCTATCATAGGATGAAATTTGCATTTCATACTTGCAGTATGCTTGACATAATTACCTTTCAGTGCAGTAGTTAGAGACTTTGTACGGAATTAAGATTTAATATTTGGCAGTGCACACTTATAAAAACATAAACGTAAGCGAATAAGCAATTGAAAATTATGCATATAAAAAATTGATATTACTCCGTATAAGCTAATATAATACTACCTCCGTCCCAGAGTATTTGTCCACTTTCATTTTTACACGCCATCCAATACACTTCTTTAATCCATTTTATCTTGTAATTTGTATATTAAAAAATTAAAGAAATTATATATTAATAATCTATATGTTAAGACAAATCAAATAAGATCACACATGACTATATTTAGGCTTACACATTGAGAGAATTTGATGAGTCAAAGTGCTTAGATGAACAGTTCCAAAAGTCAAAACTGGACAAATACTTCGGGACGGAGGGAGTATTTTTTAAAAAAAACAAATGACACTCGGCATTTTATTGTGAGAAAAATAAACAAAGAATTTTGATTATTGACTTATTGTGATCCCAAAAAGGCAATTGAGGCAAAGACCATGTAGGGATAAAAGTCATAGAACGTACGGACTATATATATCTGTAGACCAAAGTAGAGACCTACTCTTAATTTTAATTGTAATTAAATAATGGACATGTTCCACATATGAGGGATTGTTAGTTGACATTTGCACAAATATAATCTTTTGACTATTTTTGTACCCACCCACTAATCTAATGGAGAGGACTTCACCAAATTAGTAGCTACCCCAATGATGTTTTCTTATACCACATTTTTTATTTTATAAAAAAGTATTACTCCTTACATTTTATTTTTAGTCTAATTGAAAAAAAGATTTAACTTTTTATTTGTATTTTTTTCTCTTGTATTATTTATTTTGTCTCACACTTCTACATCATTTTCAATTAAAATTTTTTATTTATCTTGATAACAATGTTGATTGCTTTCTCGGAACTTTATGTGCAATGGAGAAAGTAGTGTTTATTTACAGTGTGATATACGTAATTCAAACTATAAAATTGGAATTGAGAACAACAATTCCAATTCCAAATGGACATTGACAAGATTTGTGTAGCACCTTTCCAATTCTGTTATTTGGTAGCACAAAAATATGCGGATTTAGAAATAGTAGTGCCAAAAATTAATTGGAATTGGAGAATTCGATTCCTTCCAAATCAATTACATAAATTTTAAATTCTAAACCAATTCCAATTCTGTCAATTCTGCGTACCAAACAAACTCTTACAACAATGCATTTGTTTGCAATGATAAGAGTGTTTGAATTTTTTTCAAAAATGTCTTTGCAATTATTAATTTTTAATAGCATTTATATCATAAATATAAGAGATCAAAACACCCTCATTTCTTAGGCTATGCATCATTTTCACTTAAACCAAGATCTATTCATGTAATTATATCCTATGTAACTAATATCATATTACTCTTTTTGTCCAAAAAGGAACCTTACATTTGACATTTCCTAGTCATATGCAATATGTGACTCTTGGACTATTAATAATTACTCCAAAACTATATATATCTTGAAATTATCTGAATTTTATGTTGATATACGAAAACTACAGTGGAGTACATTTTTACGTAAATAAATGTCATAAAAATTTGATAGATTAAAACTATATCTTAAAACTAATTCAATTATATTAAATTTACATTATAATTAAATACATTTTTTCACAAATCACAGTCAAAGTTTATAAGCTTTAGTATTAAAAAATTAAATGTAAAGATTATTTTGGGAGGAATAGAGTAATAATTACACTGTTATGGAATGTCATTCTTAATGCTCCATGGGAGCATGTCATTAGATATCACACAATATTGGGGTGAGGATATACGGAGTACATGGGTTTATTGCACCACTTTTTTTTTTAATTTTAAATCAAATCGATTTCCACTGAATGTATATAGGGGCACATTTACTTAATTGCTTAATTATTAGTGGCATCTACACCTTCCCCTACCCAAATCTTGTCAATGCCCATTTGTGCCACTATGAAAGAATCATGGAATCACACATTATTGGAGCTATATAGATACTCTATTACAAATCCACATCCACAAAGGTTCTTGATCCAAAAAAAGAATATTTCTGTTTTCGAATATTTGTCTTGTTTTGTCTTTTTGACATTCATTATTTTCAATTTTTGACATTACGTTAAATTAAATTTATAAAGTACATTGATTAGATAAAAAAGGTTTTGGAAATACTTTATAAAACTAACTTGATTATATTATTTTGTATCGATTTTATTTAGATAGTTGTCAAAATTTATCAATTATAATTGTAAAAAAATCAAAATTAGACAAATATTTAGAGATAAAGGTGCGATGGGAGGTGAAATTATGCTAATTATATGCCCTATGCAATCTTAAGGTGCCTTTAGCGATGAAGTTCATTTTTTTTTCAAATAAAATTACACAATGTTTGGTGAGGGAGACCAAACCAAAGTCAAGTCTTTCGAAACAAAAAGCTATTTAAAATTTATCTCTATTCCTTGAGATCAATGGTCATGGAGACCAACCAAAAGTCAAGTCTTTGAAAACAAAAAACTATTTACGGAGTAAAATTTATCTCTATTCCTTAAGACCAACCTCACCAAATGTGGCATGGATCAAGGGGGTAAATGGATCAAAAGATTCACTCCTCATTCTAAGAAATGACAGACACTCTGTAGCCATTTGTTAGGGGTGTTTGTTTTTTGGCCAAAAGAGCTTCCGGCTTCTTTTGTCTGGGCACGCGCAGATGCTGAGCTCTGCAGAGTGTTTGTTTTTTGAAAGACGTTTCACTTAAAAAGGTCTTCCTGGCATCTTCTTAGAGAAGACATTAACATATTTCTTCTAACATCTTCTCACATCTTCTCCATTTTTTTCTTCTACGTCTCTTCACCACCACCACCGTCCACCACCATCACCACCGTCCACCACCACCGCCGTCAACGTCCACCACCACCCTTCACTACCACCCTCCACCACCACCACAATCGTCCATACACCACCACCGTACACTACCACTATTAATTTATATAGCAGTCTACAGACATTAAAAACAAACAGTCTTCTTCTTGCAGACCGCAGACCTTTGGTCCACCACTTCTCCTGCAGATGTCTACAGTAGTGGTTCGCAGACTGCAGACCTTTTCCTGCAGAAAAAACAAACACCCCCTTAATATACGTTTAATAACTTAATTAAATGCTAAATAATAAAACTAAAATATATATAGTACATTTGTACTAAATAAAACTAAAATATAACTCATTTTCTAATGTAAGATTTAAATTTTTTTATTCTCTAAATAGTACTTAATAATGTCTAGTGAGAGGAATAATGTTTAGTGATGGTAGACACCTACTTGGATATTGACTAATATGTAATTACCAATGCTTCTACATTGGAAAATAAAAACATACGGTCATATATCGATAAAGCCATTATATTTCACAAGTCTTTGTTTGATTTGATGAATTAGTCTTGTTCCTAGATTGTTGGATAGAACCACTATAGATTATAGAACACTAATTAATTCAATTTATATTTTGAAATTAATTGTTCACTTGTTATTCCAGGTCTCCATATGTTTGTCTAATTTGATGAATTTTTACAATCAAAATCTGGAAAATGTTAATTATCATTTAAATAAAATTATGCTCTCCATTTGAAAAAACACTTCCTAATTTGATCCAAGACCAAAATAAAGAATGATGAAGTTGTAGTTGACTTTCCAATATTACTTTTGAAGAGATTGGTAAAAGTAAGATGTGATGGACAAATTATTAATAAAAAATATGATGTGATAGGTATAGAGAGAAAAAGTATGAGTAAAAGTAGTTTTTATAAAAAAAGTGTTTTGGACGAAAAGGAAAACATGAAAGAAGAAGTATTTTAGTGAACTCATGAAATATATACGGAGTATATTTTACTTTTTCCATCTCAAAGTATTTATCTTGTTTTGAATTTTTTGCAATCAAGGATCCACATTTGACCAATTAAATAAAACTAGTTGGCATATTAATTAGATAAAATATTATTTTAAAATTATTTTACACAATAAATCTAACAAATTATCTTTACACCAATATCTAATATACATTTTATAATTAATATTCAAAATTTATTAATATTAATTCCAAAAAGTGATAAATAATAAAATATTCCCTCCGTCCCATAAAGTGTTACCCATTTTGACTAAAGTTGAAATTAAGGGAGTGATAATTTTGTGTTGACTTCCCAAAAATACCCTTGATGTGATGGGTAAAAGTATGATCTGATGTGTAGATTATTAGGAAAAAGGTATAATGTGATATGTAGGGTTTGAAAAAGTAAGGGGTAAAAATGGTTTTTTAATAGAAATGGGTAAGAGATTGTGGGACGCAATTTTTTTGAAACGTGTAAATCTTTTTGGGACGGAGGGAGTAGTATTTTAATAAAATAGTGTGATTTGAAAATTGCAGATTCTTAGACAAGGCAACGATCATAGACGAAAGAGACGCGTCAAGCGAGAAAAGGGATCCATGGCGGCTATGCACCGTGACACAGGTGGAGGAGGTGAAGCTCCTCCTCCGCCTCCTCCCTATCTGGCTGTGCTGCCTCCCCTTCGCCGCCAGCATTGCCCAGCTCAGCACCTACTTCACCAAGCAAGGCGCCACTCTCTCCCGATCCCTCGCCTCCTTCCACTTCCCGCCCGCCTCCTTCCAGGTCGTCACCTCCTTCACCATCCTCCTCTCCGTCGCCGTCTACGACCGGATCTTCCTCCCCGCCGCCAGGAAACTCACCGGCCTCCCCTCCGGCATCACCGTCCTCCAGAGGATCGGCGTCGGCCTCTTCATCTGCGCCGCCGGGATGGCCGTCGCCGGATTGGTGGAGACCAGGCGGATCCGCGTCGCGGCGGAGAACGGGCGGCTGGATTCCCCCAAATCCACCCTCCCGATGCAGATCTGGTGGCTGGCGCCGCAGTACGTGATGGTCGGACTCACCGACGTCTTCACCGTCATCGGCCTGCAGGAGCTGTTCTACGACCAGATGCCGGCGGAGATGAGGAGCGTCGGCGCGGCGCTGTACATCAGCGTGGTCGGCGTGGGGAGCTTTATGAGCGGCGCTCTGATAACGGTGGTGCAGGGGATAAGCGCAAGATCCGGGAACGAGTGGTTGGTGGATAACATAAACCGGGCCCACGTTAACTACTTTTACTGGGTTCTCGCCGGAATCGGCGCGGTGAATTTGTGCGTTTATGTGTTTGCTGCAAAAGCCTTCCTGTACAAGAAACCAATGGAGCCCGCGGCTATGGAAGAAGCTGCAGGGGTTTGACCGTCTTGAGAGAGATTTGACCGCTCAAACACATACTCCATAGATATAACATCTTGTTTTAAAATCTTATACAACAAGTGTAATACAGATGTATACAAAGAATAAATATCTGTTTGCACACATATATTTATTATTCGTATTATTTGTAACACATTTGATGTGTAGGTAATGTACACGAAAATGATGTATTCCTAGCAAAGTCTCTCACAAAGTTGTTGACTTGTTGAGTGATGGAAAGGTAAAAAAAAGATAGAACTTAATTTACATGAAAGTGATGGAATAAGTTTGAATGAGTTATCACTTCATAATAAAAAGATAGTAAAAATTTTGTTATTGTGATATGAAAAGTGAAATCTACACTTCTTATCAATATTTGTATATATTTAGAGATACTACATTTGAGTAATGTCAATGTTATAAAGTTTTTATCTATAAATAACTAGAAGTAATTTTTATTGTCTGGACTCGTATCTCATATTATCAATTGAGGTGTTCGGATTTCAGACATTGTAGCTGATACATTTATCCTTTGTAAAAGGTCCTTACCCAAAGGCATGGAATCACATCCTCCATTATGTGATTGTGATTAGAGTTTCATTTAATTTTTCTTATGAACTCTTCGAATCGAGTCTAATGTGATTAGAAAATAGAATTCATTTTCTTTTTTTGAAGTAGCAACAACATTTGAAGTTTATTTACACTTAGACTCTATTTTTTAATTTTTAATTTCAAAATTGGATGTTAGAAAATATTGGAAGAATTTAAGTGTTAAAAAGTTAATCAACTAAATGATGACCTAAATACATATGTAAGAAAACTCTAATTTTGGATAAAAAGAATTCATCATTATTTGTGTTTGATGTGGTATGTTTTAAATTTAGATATATAATGTTATTTTATATTTATCATATGCAAATAGATTTTTAAGTCGTTGTTGGAGGAAATTAAAAAGAATTGGAAAGAATTAAAAAGAATTAAAAGAAACTGTAAACAGTTAAAAAAATTAGAAGTCAAATTTTCCAAACTAAAGGAATAGAGTCTTATTATATGATTTACAAAATATTATCCATAATGAAAAATACATATTTATTTACATGATAGCATACTATTACTCCATGATAACTTTCATTTGACACTTTTCCCTGTGTTGAGTTGAATGTAGGTAGAATAGTGATGTTTAGTTATTTCACTAAAATCTCGTGAGGCAACAATTCTCTACATTTATCAATTATCTTTCTACTTTTTATTACAATCTCTAGATAATTTATTTTTGTTTCCATACTTTCATCAATTACTTGACAAAATAAAATATTTTTGCCATGTGTTATGTTATAGAACTTTTGCTAAAATTTTGAATAATGTAATTTATACCTTTTTATATACCAATTTGTAAATAAAGCAAATTTAAAAAGATGAAATTTTGTGCGTTATTTAAAATGAGAATATAAAAATAGACGGAGGACGTATGTGGTAAAAATAAGCTTGAACGAAAAGAAAAAAGAATAGTACTTATAGGAAAATATGAAAATGTTTTTTAATTTTATTGACTCTATACAATGTAATATCTGTTCATACTATTCTTAACGTAATGGCGCACAAAGAGTTAACGTTTCCACATTCGTTGGGGCTCGAATCTCGATGAACTTCCCCATGAAACATGAGGAGTACATCAATAGGCTTTCTACCACTCAGCCCATGAAAGTGTTTTTTGTTTAGTTTATACTTCCATTAATTCATACTTCAATTAATAATGTCTTCAAAAGTCATTATTTCGTTAAGATTTCTGTAAGTAACAAAATCCAATGAAAAAATCAATTTTGGTGTAACGGAAAGAATTTGCATAATGTATATGCTTGGCTCCCCTCCAGTCTATACATCTATATATGAATGACTATGTAGAACTTTATGATAAATTGAATTATGGAATTTGTTGTTGAAAGAAATTAGAATGTGTTGGAAGAAACTGGAAAGAGTTAGAAAATATTAGAAAAATTAAGAGTTAAAAATCACTCTATTAAATGACCACCCAAATAAATACGGAGTATGTAAGAAAATTAATTTTGTATATAAAAAAACACTCATCTTTGTCAGTGTTCGAGGTTTTATGTTATAAATTTAGATATATAATGTTATTATATAATTATTATTTGTAAATACATTTTTAAGTCGTTGTAAGAATTTAGAAGGGTTGATATACATTAGAAGAAATTAGAAAAAAAAATTGGAAGGAGTTGGAAGAAAATAATAGTTTGATAAAGTTATCAGTTAATTTTTCCAACCAAAAAAACATAGCCAAAGTAATTCTAATTACATCTACTAATACTCCCCTCAGGTTGTAACACAAGAATAACAAATGCATTAATTGAGCAATTAAAAAACTAAGAGTAGAAAAAGTAATTTGGTAAACAATTTCAACTAAAAGTTGATTTGCTGCTCCAACAACGAGTGAAGGCAACTGACCAAGCAAATGAACAACCAAAGTCTGATGACAAATGATTCACGTGCTAGATGAGAAGAGCGAATGCATTATTTGAGCAATTAAAAAACTAAGACTAGAAAAAGTAATTTGGTAAATAATTTCAACTAAAAATTGATCTGCTGCTCCAACAACGGATGAAGGCAACTGACCAAGAAAATGAACAACCAAAATCTGATGATGAATGATTCACATGCTAGACGAGTAACAAATGTTCAAAACGAAGAAAGATTGTATGAACTATGTGGACAACGATAGAGCTGACATAGTTGGGTGGTCGTGTGTGGTTCAATTGTGGGCATGAACTTATTTAAATGTTGTGTTGAAATAGTAAAATATCAACAAAGAAAGCTTACAAAATGAAGAAATCACGAAGAAAAATAAAAAATGACACAAGATAGTATGCTTCTTTTGTCAATTAAAAAATCGAGAGGCTTGTGATGAAATAATATTTCATTGAGCTAGAGATATTGAACCCCCCTAATAGAATTGATTTCTAGAAGATGCTCAAGAAAAAATGAGCTTAGGTTCTCTGTTCATACATATACACGTATACAATATGCTCTCTCTTAGAATATGCTCTCTCATAGTATTGTTTATCTAATTATCTTCTTCCTTATATAGAATGGAGCTCAATTAATTCCTTTGATACCAATATTATATATAAATACTCTCAAAGTTATATAGAATCTTAGTTCCTATACTATGATACAATTTGATAATAATTAGTTTTATTAAATAATGAAAGATACATCCTTATATATAGAGATTATAAGAGAAAATTCTAATCTAAGTAGGAAA
The DNA here is from genome assembly GCA_900332095.2 of Cuscuta campestris. Taxonomy (NCBI): domain Eukaryota; kingdom Viridiplantae; phylum Streptophyta; class Magnoliopsida; order Solanales; family Convolvulaceae; genus Cuscuta; species Cuscuta campestris. The sequence goes on from OOIL02005488.1 coordinate 177,496, forward strand.
AAAAATTATAGTAACAATACAATAAGAAAGTAATGTAATAAGGAAGGTAATAAATAATAATATTCTATTTCCTACTACATCTATTGTTCCTAATATCTCTAGAAGTTGATCATTGGTAATAAGGAGCGGCTTGGAGCACAATAATAATAATAACATACTTATGGTAGTATTGGTTATAGTAGTGTTTGATTATTCGTTAGCTTTCTATTCTTATTTATGGTAGATGTTGATTATTAGCTAGCCGCCCACCGGACCGATGTTCTTCCTTCAATTTTAAAGATCGGCAACTTCTCCAAAAAAAAAAAGCTCTCTCAAGTCATCTTTTTCTTCCTCTCAAAATCAAGGAAAAACAACAATTGTATCTCTCAAATTTATCATATCAAACTCTCAAATCCAAATATTTTCTCTATCACCAATTCTTAACCTGCCTTTTTTCTCTCAAATCATCATTTTAATCATCAATCGTCATTCTCTTTCTCTTCTGTTGAACCAATAAAAATCCAAATCAAATCAACACAATAGCAAAGCCAAGAGAGGAAATAGAGAAAGAGAAAAGAATACCTCGGTAACTCACTCCTCCAACAAAGTCATAAAAATCTCACTATTGAGAAAGAAACAGGCATTGCCCAAATTCAAGAAAAAAGATAGAATATTAAGGATCATCAATCAAACATGCATCTCTGATAACATTCTTTATTCTTCTTCGACGTCAGCAGCTACTATACAAGCACACATCAACCTTTTCTCTTTTTCAAAGACGTCAGCAGCTACCAGCGCACGTTTGATTTCTCTCTTTTCCAATGATGTCAGCAGCTACTGGCACACATCAGACTTCTCTTTTCTTAAGATTTCTAGTTTCCAACTAGTGTTCAAGCTTCCTATTACTTCAGCTTGAGGGAGTTGTTAGACAACAACAACAACAACAACAATAACAGCAACAAGAACAACATTACTCATGGTAGTATTGGTTATAACAGTGTTTAATTATTAGCCAGCTTCATATTCCTATTTATGGTAAATGTTGTATTTTAGTAGTTAGTTTCCATTCTCTATTTCTAGTTTTGTTGGAAACCCCTCATATATATATTCTATCATGTACTCTATAATTCAATGAAAAATATTATTATTCTAATATTTCAACATCACGTTTATATTTTTTTGGCTATATTAATTATCGCCATAGTTCTGTTGTCGCTAGCAACACTGCTTCTGGCTTTTGGAGCACATATAGTCTTTACTCTGCGAAATTAATGATTCCTACCCACTTTAACCCCCACCATGTCCTCCAAATATGTGGTGATTAGGCCTAATCACCACATATTTGGAGGGAGTGTGGGTGGGGCTGAAGTGAGTAGAGTAGGTAGGTACCTTGAATTTTGCGAAGGGAGCGCTTAGTGGCAATAAAATGTGTCCAATTATTTATTCTATATTTATATATTTCTTAAATTATATATTTGAAATATCTCATTATAATAGGTTAAAATCCACCAAGCATTTATTACAAAAGATTAAACAGAAATGTGATTTTATTTTATACAAAGCAAGTTATACATATGAACTTTGAATGTAATCGAATTACATGAAATTACTCTATGGAAAATAAATTTAGATAAATAGAGAAAAAAAATCAAATATCAAACTATATTGGGTAAAATGCTTATAAGGTCTCTATATTTTTTTAAAAGTATTTTCTAAGTGGTTGAATTATTTTAAGTGTTTACTAGATTTCTATATATTTTTTAAAGTGCTCCATAGGTGATAATCATTTGTGCGACACATATGATAATCATTTGTGCAGAGCTTGAGTGCACCCCACCATAGTAACTATTTGGAGCCACACAAGCATTTTTATATAAAATTTTCTCTAAATTTAACCCACCACACTACAGTCATGTTCTCCCAACTTATTTTTTACTTATTACTTATTCTTATTGGAATTAAATCAGATCAGATCAGATAAAAAACATTTAAAATATAACAACATTCAAATCAAAACTTATTTCAAAAAGATGAGAAGACCAAGTGAAAGAAACATGACCTCATCCATATTTCCAAACCTCTCCTCCAAATCCACACAAATTGAATGTGCCACGCAGTGTTCTCCAAACCCAATATCGTCATTTTACAGAACCGTACTTCGCCCTCGCGGCTTCGCCACGTCTTTGGTCCCGTCGCCCTACCCCAACCCATTGCAAAGGTTTCTCCCTATTCCACCCTCACACCCTACTGTCAGCTAGTGGGCAGTTGCGGCCCAACATAGTCATTTCACACCCCCCCCGTTTTTCCGTTTTTACAGAAACAGCGCAAGAGGAAAAAGATTCCACAAGTGTTTGTGTGCGCACATCGGACCTCAAACACCAGAGGGGCAGAGCTAAAATGAAAAAAAGGGGGAAAAATTGAGTGAAAATTATTCAGTAGAAAAATCACTCTCACTCTCCAGTCTCCGCAAAGAATGCTCTGAAGAATTCCCATTCTTCTTCTCGTTCTCTACATTCTTCTTAGTTCTTGAGCTGTGTAAAGCCATTAATCGTATGCATTTCTTTCTTTTTCTTTTTCTTTTTCTTTTTTTATCATTTGCAATGTTTTTTTTTTCTGGGTATTTTTTTGGCTGTGCTTAGAGGTGTTTTCTCTTGAAATCTAGCTTTTTTGGGGGTAATGGCCCATATCTGTTGTTTATTTGGGTTTTTTTTCTTGAAATGGGAACTAGGGTTTTTGGCGCGGGTATCGTGTGGTTCAACCCTGTGGTTATGTTTATCTGCATGTGAGTTTTGCTCGGAGGATTTCAATGTTGCTCATAGTTCTGGGTTTTGGTCAACGCTATATGTTTGTTTGTTTCTTTAATTTAAAGATCGTGCTAATGAGAGATGATGATCCCAGCGCTGTATTATACATATATTTGCCTTGGTCATTTTTTGAGTGGTCTTTGCTAAGAAGAGTAGAAATGTTTATATAGTTCGTTTTTGCTGGAAATACCGAGCTTTCACCTGCAGGGTTGCAGTTGAAACTAAAGAACGTTATAATCGTATTTGGCTGCGGGTTGAACACATTATTTACTGGAAATGGGGGAAGAACCACAAAGAAAATGGAAAAAAGTTCAAACAAGACTAATATGGGGTGTTGGAAATTGGAATGACTCAGCATTGCTACTTTTGGATGCATTTGAATTTAATTTAATTTGGAAAGTGAAAATTTGTTGAAGTGCAACGACTAGTGTTTACTCTATTAAATCCATTTATGTTGTTTTTGGATTGCCTGTTCTGTTGATCTGTTCTCTATTTGTTGATGTGTTTACTAGTGTTCTCTATTCAGTGTTTATTTTATTAGATCTTTTTATGTTGTTTTTGTTTAATTAGTTTAATTAAACAAAAAAATAATTAATACATCTCTTTTTGTTTCTAGATTTTTTTTCCAGCTTTTGTGAATAGAAATGGAAGAAGGTAATGTATTGAATGGGACAATAAAGGGCATCAAATTTGGTTTGGCTACCCGCCAAGAAATTGTGAGCATTTTGTCTGCCTTGCATTACTCTATCATATACATACACATTATAACTATTATCCTGGCTAAGTCCTTTTTTTGAGAAGTAATTCAATACATTTGATTTTTGTGCAGGTGAAAGCCTCTGTAAGTGATTGCCCTATAAATCATCCTAGCCAGCTGCTGAACCCTTTTCTGGGCCTTCCGCTTGAAGCTGGAAAATGTGAATCGTGTGGTACTGCTGAACCTGGGCAATGTGAAGGTAAGCAAGAGTGTACTTCCCCACTCTTTTTCATGTATTACTTTGTCTTGAGCTCATGGTCAGTTAACCAATGTGAATTTCATTTTGTTGTACTGACATTTCAGGTCATTTTGGCTATATTGAATTGCCCACACCTATATATCACCCTGATCATGTTAGTGAGTTGAAGAGGATGCTTAGCTTATTGTGCCTAAAGTGTCTCAAGTTAACAAACAGGAAGGTATCACTCCAATACTACCACATATGAATATATTGAATTGGAACAGAGGGAGTAATACTAAGTTATATTTGAATACGAGACTACTAAAATATATTAGTAATGTATATTGTATAAACTATAAAGTGATGATGTTCATACTTCAACATGTGTAAAAATTGATGACATTCATGCTTCAACACTTGTTAATACTTCCAGATTATCTATACAATATGAGGCAGCTAAAAATTGATGATGTTCATACTTCAAGATTTGTAAATTTGAGTATTGGTGTGATGGGAATTTGCCATTGCTGCAAGAAGACCCTGTCTTTTTAATCTGATGTCTTGTCTTGTACTGCATGCTTTTTAGTTTCAGGTGAAGCATATTGGCGTTCTTGAGAGGATGATGCCCTTGTGCTGCGAGGTTAGTTATCAACATTCCTTGTTATTATGTAAAAATTTCATTCTGTGTACTTCCCTATTACTCATATTTCTTTGCGCTACACATTGTACTGAATTTAGTGAAGACTTCACTATTTTATTCCTTTTAGGAAAAAATTGAAACATGTAATGGCTCAGCATTACATGTTTAGACTTCACTCTAATACACTTGTTATTTGGGATGCATTAATCCCAATTCAGGGATTTGTCTTTTTTGTTCCCAAGTTATGTGCTTGAATGAAATGCCTCAGCATATCTTCTCTCTCCAGTTCCCATCAAAGTCCATGCTTTGAAATTCTAAAAGTTTCCTCGGTTTCTTCTTTCTCATTTAACTATAACAGTTCAATGATAAAAGATTTCCAATTTATTATTTCTGTGAATACACACTACGGTTTGATGAAATATTACTTTGAGCAACATGATTTGTGTGCTTAATTACCTCATTTTGTTTCCGCAGGATGTATCACAAATATCAGTAACTGAAGTTAAAAATTCGGATGGCGCTTGCTATCTGGAGTTGAAAGTACCAAAGGATGCAGCTAATGATGACATCTGGAGCTTCTTGGAGAAATATGGATTCCGATATGGTGATGGCTATTCTCGTAGATTACTTCCTTCCGAGGTTTGGCTTGTCAAACTCAAACACTTTTGATCTAATCATGATTTTCTTCTTGGCCTACAGATGTAATCTGTTAGTTTACAGACGTATTTCTTCTTGGCCTTGGTGTTTATTTGTTGAATTATATGCTGCCTTTTCTTTAACTCTTGTGCTAAATATTCATCCAGTAAGCACTTTTCTCATTTCTTGCACAATTGTACAAAGTAAAATTATTAGATGTCAGAAAGAAGAATCTAGAATTAAAGTAGATGGGTATATGTTTTCACACTTAGCATCCCAGTTGATTTGTATGTACCTCATTAACACATTTTGTTCCTTTTGTAAAACATACCAATTGAAGTTGCTTGGGTGCCCCTCTAGGGCATTTTTATGGAACTTGCTATTTTTTTCTGTAATTCAAGCCTAAATAATTTGTAACTAATGTTACTTGGCACAATACTGGTTTTGTATAAAGTATCTTATTTATGCTGGCAATGGTATATAATAGAGTGCCTTTTCTTTTCCTTTAACTTATTGTACTATGGAGACATCATGTTCGCGTGCTTATGAATATGCTTTTTATTTTCCATTGGAGAATGGACTATATGACCATACTTTGGAACTTGAAACTTGTTTTTCATGATACGACATAATGTCATCTTAATTTTATTATTTTCTTCTAAAATAGTTGTCCTTGTCGGATGCTTTTTTTCTAAAGGTAGCAACTATGCTTAAAAAACTGCCTGAAGACACCAAAAGAAAACTTTCTGCAAGGGGATATTCTCCACAAGAAGGCTATATCCTTCAATATCTGCCTGTCCCCCCTAACTGTTTGTCTGTGCCAGACATATCTGATGGGATGAACATTATGTCTTCGGTAAGATCATTAAGATGTTACCCTACTTTTGTTGTGTCGGTGAATAATGTTAATTATTTTCATTCTCATGATGGTTGTTCCATGGGCGTAATTAGGATCACTCAATAACAATGCTCAGAAAAGTGCTGAAACAAATAGAGAACATTAAGAGCTCAAGGTCTGGGACACCAAATTTTGAATCTCAGGAAGTGGAGGCCAATGATTTACAAGTAGCAGTTGCTCAGTATCTTCAGTTCAGGGGCACTGGCAAGGTGAACTGCTAATCTTTTGCCTGTTTCTTTTTTCAGACAGTCCTGCACACCCTGTATCTCAAGTGGGTATCCTTCACCTTTTACAACAGTATTAATCATGGTCGGTCTCTGAATTCTGCATTTGTCACATGATTCATTCCCCCGTCTCCCACTACTCCCTTCAACTCACTAAAAAAAATAAAAAAAATGAAGACCTAGTAGTGGTTTTATCTTTAATCTACATTATTATATTGCTTATTACATGTCATAGAGAACGGGACAAGTTTTATCTATATATTTACCTTATCAAGCAATTTACCGCTCGGGTGATAAGGATCGTAGGCAATCCACTTTATTCTATTGATGCCGTACATCTATATCTTTATCTATACAAACAAAAATGGAAAAGTGAGGGTATCCCGCTCAAAGTCACAGGTTTAAAATATATCTTATACGAGTCAAAATGAGTTTAACAGTCTAAACCTTGTGGTGAGGTAATGACTTTCGGTAGTTACTATGCATAATTATTGTACTCCCAATGGCCAATGCTGTGAACTATTGGCATTTTCCAGTATTCCATTACTTACAATGGCGGCTATAGTTTCTTCGTACATGCATATACATATACTCCCTCCTCCAAATTAAATTCTCAATTTCATTTTTTATTTGTCCCCAACAAAAGTGCGCACATCCTCTTTTCTTTTTAAGAAAGAATGTGTGAGTGTGACACAACATTTCTTTCTTCCAGACAAATTTCCAAAGTTTGAACTACTCTCTAATCATGTTGGTAAATTTTACTCACCAGAGGTTTTTTCACTTTGACTTTACATTAGAAAAAAATGTTAGAAAGTGAAGAGTGTTTGAATTTATTTAGAAATGATAGAAATATTGCGAGCCACATCTATCTTTCAAAAAAGGCAAAGGGAAAAAGTGAGTTTATTTAGGGTAGACAAAAAAGAATCTGGAAAACTTTTGTGGGGGTGAAGGGAGTATTAGTGTATTATCAATGTCTTATTTCGGTTTTACTAATTGCAATGTTTGATTGATGTTTTCAAATAAATTAATTTACATATTGGTTTAAATTAAAATATAAATTTATGTGTTCAAAAAGCTGCACCAAAAGTTCTTTTAAATTAGTAGTATGCATTTTTTATATTAATTGAAAAATAAACCCAACGACAAAAAAAATTCCCTTCGTCTTTATATGGATGCCCTAGTCTATAGCATGTGCTTTGATTTTTATGCCCGAGTTGTTTGAGTAGGCATGTGTGTTTCTTCTCGTTTGTTGGTGCTAATGTGGTTTGTTTGCCCGTACTGTATTTGAGGTGGGAGGGGGTCATTGGAAACAACCTCTCTACTTCCAAGTAGGGATAAAGTGTGCATACACTCACCCTCCCCCATCCCTAACTTGTGCGGGATTCTATTGGGTGTCTTGTTGTTGCTGTTGTCTTTATATGGATATTCTGTTGCAGTTAATGAAGCTTGACTGAAGTTATTTTCAATTAAATTCATTTTAAAATACAGAATAAGTGTAAATTTTAAAGCTAAGTTTTTGTATTTCTAAAACTATATCAGAAGTTTTTATAAAACAAGAAGTGAGTTGATTATTTTATTTTGAGTTTTAACAAATGCTTGACGAAAATGAGTAAAAAAGAAGATATAATTTAACATGCCAATGATGCACATGCCATCCATTTGGTGATGTAGGGAATACTACTCCGCGGTCAGACATTTTTTTTGGATATTGTATAGAGCTCAATTAGTTGATATACAATGTGTACTCTTAGTGTTGAGGTGCCATTTTAAGCACTTGGGAGCTATTTAGTTATACTTAATTTCTATTGTTTTGATCAATTTAATATGGAGTATCATTTAATATTATTCAATTTAATTTAAACTTATATTTCAAAATAATTATCTTCCATTTTTAGACCAATCTTATTCTAGCACTATACCCTTCATTTCAAGACATAAAGAAGAGATGGACATAATGAACGACAAATATTTGTAAATATGGAAACACGCTTGCTGAAAGTATTGCTTAGGCTGGACATTGAACATAAAAAAACAAAAAGTCTGCATGACACATTAAAACATTCAAAACTTTAAGTTCAAACTCCAAGTTCCTAACAAAATAGAAGGCAAACGAATCAATAAAAGTGCAATTGCATTAGACACTTTCTGGGAAAAGAATACTAGAAAAAGATACCAAAAGGCAAAAACACAAAGATAAGAGAACACACATACTCAATCCAGTTAGTAGAAACGATATTGAACAAAAAAACTGTTAGGCGTGATATGCTTTTTTATTATCAAGGCAGAGAGGGAATTTACAACTACATAACTAAGATAAGAGAAACTAAGAAGTTGAAATCTGGAAGATAAGAAAACAAAAAGTCCAATTAGATACTAAGATTATTTGAATACTAGAATAACTAAGTACAAATAAAAAGAAAGAACATAGACTGATGTCAAAAAAATACTAAGAAACTGTAAAGAAAACAGAGTGAGGCAATCAAACCTGCAGAAGAATTAAAAGAGAAAATATGACTTGAAAACCAGAGGGAGAGGAGAAGAAACAAAGGGAATAAGATAGAGGGATTACAACATGCATGTGAACGAGAAAGAACTGTCTCTTGTGTATTCTGATTATAGATGCCAGTGTGTCTTCATGAATCGTGACTTAGGAGATAGTTTTTTTTACCTAAAATATAATACTCCCTCCGTCCCAAAATAAGGTTCCTGTTCACTGTTCACACCGGGTTAAACTATATCATCTTTCTCTACACATTTTCATTGATCGTTTGGTAAATAAAAAATCCATATCACCACTTGTTTTGTGGAAATTTTGATGTAGTTTTTAAATATACTTCCTTCGTCCCTGAGTATTTGTCCAGTTTTGACTTTTTTCAGTCAACTGTTTTCAACCTTTGAACCATAATTAAATAAAATAGATATTTTATATTAATTAGATAAAATAATATTTTGAAAGTATATCATATAATAAATCTAATATAATTATTTTTTATCATTATCAAATATCATTTTTATTTAATTTGAGATCAAAGTTTATCAATTTTCACCAAAAAAGTCAAAAGTAGACAAATACTCAGGGACAAAGGGAGTATAATTTTATTTTTTTAATTCTATACCAATTCTCAAATATATTGAATTTAAAATAACTTCAACAAAACAACATAAACTGAAACGAGAACCTTATCTTTGGCCGGAAGGAGTATTAGACATTTTCCACAAGGCACATGAAGCATTGCGCTTGGACAGAGGTGGCAGGAAGTGCTTGGCTGCGCCTTCTGAAGCAGAAACCGAAATGCTTCTATGCGGTCTGTGCCTAGTGCCTAAGCTCTCAAGCCATAGAGCAATATATCTCTGGTCTGATCTTTCCCCTCGAACTCATAGTCCCCTCGAATCTATGTTAGCAGCCTATTTTTTGTAAAACTATTCGAACTCATAGTCTCCTCGTCGAGCATTCTTATGGTCTCCAGTTAGCTAGGGACAGTACTTTTATTAATACGGCTTTTCTAAATTCTAACAAATGTGACATTGCACTTGTTAAACTGCATTTATTATGCATTGGAATTGTAAAAGATGCCTTGTCTAATGTGGAAGTTGGGTCCAAGTGAAAATAATGCATTCTTTTTAACAATTTCAAGGCATAAATGAGGTTTAAAGTTTGATCCCAGTGATTAAAAAAATGCAATTTTTACAATTCAATGGTATAATGAAGTTAGCAAGTGCGATGTTGCACCCATTAGAAATATTGTTATCAATATGCTTCTCAATTTTTAGTGTATGCAGTCATTACATTACTCACATGGTTCTGTTGATGATTGGATATCTTACGTTTTGATGCTATCATTTATTTTGATGTTTTTATTAATTAGCATTTACATAATTCTTACCCACTACTGTTCAAAGATTCTGATTCCTCCACCACAATTAATCTTTAATAGGCATCTCGTGATGTGGACAAGCGTTTTGGAGTTGCCAAGGAATCAAATGAATCGACCACCAAGGCTTGGCTAGAGAAGATGAAAACTTTATTTATCAGAAAGGGGTCTGGTTTCTCATCTCGCAGTGTGATTACTGGTGATCCATATAAGGGAGTAAATGAAATAGGATTACCTTTTGAGATTGCCCAACGAATCACCTTCGAAGAAAGGGTAAGTTTGCACAATGTGGCGTTCCTGCAGAAGCTGGTTGATGAAAAACTTTGTTTGACCTACAGAGATGGATCATCAACATATTCTCTTAGGGAAGGATCCAAAGGTCACACATTTTTGAAACCTGGACAACTTGTTCACAGGAGAATTATGGATGGGGATATTGTGTTCATCAACAGGCCACCAACTACACACAAGCACTCCTTGCAAGCTTTGTCAGTATATGTACATGATGATCACACGGTCAAGATCAACCCATTGATTTGTGGACCATTAAGTGCTGACTTTGATGGTGATTGCATCCACCTCTTTTACCCTCAGTCCCTTTCTGCCAAAGCAGAGGTTTTGGAGCTCTTCTCTGTAGATAAACAGCTATTGAGTTCGCATACTGGTAATTTCAATTTACAGATGAGCAGTGACTCATTACTGGCATTCAAGCTATTATTTGAAAATTACTTTCTGAAGAAAGCTAGTGCCCAGCAATTGGCCATGTTTCTCCCGAACAGCTTACCTATGCCTGCTCTTGTTAAGTCCCATCTTTCTGCACCTCAATGGACAATCTTGCAGATTCTGGAGACGGCTTTGCCGAGATGTTTTGACTGTTTAGGAGATAGATACATGGTTAACAAAAGCGAGTTTGTAAGAATCGACTATAGCAGGGATACAATGTCATCAATCCTCAATGATATTGTTTCTTCAATTTATTTTGGAAAGGGTCCCAAAGAAGTTATCCTATTCTTTAATGCACTGCAACCTTTGTTGATGGAGTATCTGTACACACAAGGTTTTAGTATCGGTCTTGGAGACTTTTTCATTTCCAAAAGTGCTAGAGAAAAGATCCGAACAAATATTCAGGGTGTCTCACAGTTGCTGTTTAGTTTGCGCTCATCCTTCAACGCATCTGTGGAGCTACAATTGGACCATTTCCTGAAGGTCGAGAAAACACCAGTCACAACTTTTGCTCTACATTCATCTGCGATAGGTCATTTAATTGACCCCAAGAGTGAGTCTGCTCTGAACAAAGTAGTGCAACAGGTTGGGTTTTTAGGGTTGCAGATATCAGACAGAGGGAAGTTCTATACAAACACGCTTGTGAATGACGTGGCTCTCCTTTTCCAAAACAAGCATCCATCTGTGCATTGTCACCCTTCAGAGGAATTTGGTATGGTTAGTAACAGCCTATTTAATGGTTTGAATCCGTATCAGGAGATGGTACACTCGATATCTAGCAGGGAAGTGATTGTACGATCAACACGAGGTTTGACTGAACCCGGAACATTGTTCAAAAATTTGATGGCAATCCTCCGAGATGTTGTTATTTGTTATGATGGGACTGTAAGAAACATATGTAGCAATTCCATCATACAGTTCGAGTATGGTGTGCACAATGAAAGCAAGTTTCAGAGTGAATTTGGCGCCGGTGATCCTGTTGGGGTATTGGCTGCAACTGCTATGTCAAATCCGGCATACAAGGCAGTCCTTGATTCATCTCCTAGCAGTTATTCTTCATGGGAAATGATGAAGGTATTCTCGTAGGAAATATGATGATTTGAGTACATTGATTTTTTCTCACTGCCATGTTTTATTTTTATACAATTCAGGAAATTTTGCTTTGTGGAGTAAATTTCAAGAATGTTGTAGCTGACCGCCGTGTAATACTTTATCTAAATGACTGTGAGTGCGGAAGGAAATATTGCCGAGAAAAAGCAGCCTACGTATTGAAAAATCATTTGAGAAAAGTCAGTTTGAAGGATGTTGCTGATGAATTCCTGATTGAGTATGCATCCTATATCATTTTTTAGTATCATTCACACATTTAAAATATTTTTCTAAATCTTGTGCCGTAAGATTTAGTTTGTTTCTGGTTCGTCACTCATCTCAATCATGCATAAAAATGGCTGTTTCATTATTATTATTATCATCATCTTCTTCACCCCCACCACCACCATGTTGTTGTTGTTATTACTATTATTATCATTACTATTAGTATTAGTATTACTATTGCTATTATTGTTATTATTATTTTTATAATAAGTATTATTATTATTATTATTATTATTATTCTAAGTATTATTATTAGTAATGCTTTTGTTGTTGTTGTTGTTGTAAGTATTATTGTTGTTGTTGTAAGTATTATTATTGTTAATGCTTTTGCATGACATTTGCCATGCAACAATATTTTTTTCCTTTGTTAACTAGTTTTTGAGATAAATCTCTTGAAAAGAATCAATGCATTAACATTCTTATCATCTTAAAAATGATTGTTGCCTCTTTCTTACAGATATGCAAGACCACAATCTGAACATCAAATTTCTGGAGATGTTTTCCTTGTTGGCCACATTCATCTGAACAAGGTTTGATGCTATTATGTGATTATTGCAATTGTTTGGACCCCCCTCCCACCCACCTATCATTTCACATCCTTGTGTATCTTTGGCTTTATCAGATGCAGATTGAAAGTCTGAGTGCTGATCTCAACGAGATTCTTGAAAAATGCGAGAAGAAAATTCATTCCTGGAAGAAGAAGAAAAATATTGGCATTCTTTTCAAACAAATCAATTTATCAGTCAGGTTGATTTTTACTCTTAGAAATGTAAAGTCCTTTTATTGTATTTTTACATGTGATATCATAATCTTGCCAACTTTTAATTTTTTTATTCGTAAATATGTTTAATTTATTGTTCTGTTGGTATCTTAGTATCTTACTGGTATGTTATCATAGACCTTACATCAGTCCAAACAAAAAGGGTATTTTGGAAAGAAGATAACAAACTGCAAATGACATACTAATCCCAATAAAGTTCTGGAAGTTTTCATTCCAGTATAACCACATTTGAACACACAGGGATCAAGTGCTATTCATGATGTTTCTTCTCAGTTTTCTTAAAGTTTTTTTTGGAGATATCTGATGCCCAATGTCAAATAGATTGATTGATTTTCAGCTTAATTTTGTGTGATGCCCAATACTAGTTGCAGGTTTTGGTATATGCCAGATTTCTTCTGTTAATTATCAATAATTTACAGAGTCTTGGTGTTTTCTTCTACATTATATGATATTAGTCATGCATTTTGATCCACAGTGCTGTAAAATGATTCAGGGGTTACCTAATTTTGTTATGCACCATACTACGTATAGGTCTTCGTATTTGACAAATTTGATCTTTTAATTTCAAGAAACTATTAATTGCCTTGATTTCTTCTTCGAGTATTGTTTCATTACTTGCGTAGTGGGGTAAAAGTTTGAGCTGGGGGTCTCTTGGAAATAGCCTCTACTTTCGGGTAGGGGCAAGGTGTGCGCACACACACTCTCCCCAGGCCCTACTTTCGTGGGATCCAACCGGGTTGTTGTTCGCTAAGTGAGGTAAAATGCTTTAGAGGTACATTTGCAAACTTACAAAGTTTTGCTCTTTCACAGTGCATGTTGTTCTTTTGGTGATGGCAAATGTAAATCAGGGGATTTGCCATGCGTGCGGCTCTCTTGGCGGGGCGATGATGTTCACTTAGAGACAATATCTCATTTTCTTGCAGACATAATTTGCCCAGTTGTGTTGGAAACAATTGTAAAAGGTACAACGTATAAGTTATGCTTTTGTTTTGTTTTTTCTTTTAATAACCGTCGCTGCTTCATTATAGTTGATGATATTTACACCGGTTTGGCTATTGTTTGTGTCCCTATATCCTCACAAGGTTGCTATATGTTCAAGTATTTAACACTAGCAAAATTTTGCTGATGCCATTAACATGAATGGATCCATTTAGTTTCAGATGATAGTCATGATACACATCTCTCCTTTCCTTTAGATTGTTACCTGAATACCTGTTGGATGTTTCCTCTACTTCTCATTTAGACAGATGTGATCTTGGAACTGCTGGATAGCAGAACTAAATGACATAGTACACTTGTATTTCATAGGTGATCATAGGGTCTCTTCTGCTAGTATAATCTGGAGTAGTCCTCAGACAATGACTTGGATTAAAGGCTCTAGCAAGAATCAACCGGGTGAATCGGCTCTAGAAGTTGTTCTTGAGAAGGAAGCTGTTAAACAAAGCGGAGATGCTTGGAGGATTGTCATGGACTCATGTGTACGTTATATCCATCTTATTGACACTAGACGTTCTATACCTTATGCTATCAAACAAGTGCAAGAGTTGCTTGGGATTTCTTGTGCTTTTGAGCAAGCTGTTCAGGTAATAACCGGGTAACCAAATTTGTTTTGTATAGTTATTATATCTGGCACGATGCATGTTGGTTTAGAAAAGTGGTAAAGCTTTATATGGATTAAACTTTTATGCCTCCTGTGATGTTATTATCATCCTTTGGCATCTCTTACCATTTTGTATTGATTAATCATAAATGGTGCAATTTTTCTGTCATACCTCGAGCTTCTTTTAGACTTATACCGTCCAAACGTCAAACAAATCTAAGTGTGCACCAGTGTAGAAGTTCCCACCATTGTGGGGCTTAGGACGAGAGTTTTCAGGTAGCTTTGCTTCTTTATTTGCAAAGAGAATTTAATGTAACCCATGATCTGAAGGACACAATGTAGAGAGGCTACCATTGCACCATGACCAGCCCTCAAGAATATATATTATTGCTGAGGAACATATCATTAATACTTTGTAATTCTTTTGGATTCCTGGTGTTTTATGGCAGTTGTGTGAATTATTTTGAATGAAAATCTTCTGTAATGGGATTTTTTTGCAGCGGCTGTCGAGATCTGTGACAATGGTTACAAAAGGAGTTCTGAAAGACCATCTACTTCTATTGGCTAATAGCATGACATGTGCTGGAAATTTAGTTGGCTTCAATGCTGGTGGAATAAAAGCATTGTCGCGTTCATTGAATGTCCAAATACCTTTTGCTGAAGCCACATTGTTTGTAAGGACATTTCTTGCTGATATGGTCATCTGTAACTTCTTGGGAATAGCTTATCATTAGTGTTTCATTCAACCCAATTAACATTGTCTCGTTATTTCTTCCAGACACCACGGAAATGTTTTGAAAGGGCTGCTGAAAAGTGCCATTTTGATTCATTAGCTAGTGTTGTGGCATCTTGTTCATGGGGTAAACATGTAGCTGTGGGTACTGGGTCTTCTTTTGATATTCTTCTTGATACTAGGAAGGTAAATGCCAGAGATGTTTTCTATTATATTTCAAATTTAAGAATTTTGATGTTCAATTAATACAAAGTTGCTTCTCTTTTGCTAGGTTGAGTTAACCCAACAAGAAGGTCAAAATGTCTATGATTTCCTCCTCCTGATGAGAAGCAGTCATGATCGTAGAGAAAAGGGTACTGACTGTCTAGGTGCAGATATTGATGATCTGATGCCTGAAGATGCAGATTTAGACTTGTACTTATCACCAGAAAGAGATTCAGAGTCAGTGAAACCTACATTTGAAGATGCAATTGATGATATGATCAATGAGAATGTGGCTCAACAAGGTGGTGGTGGTTGGGAGAAGGCTTCGAATGACACCTCTGGAATGGGTGGCGGTGGGTGGGACCCTGTTGAGAAAAACTCAACGAAGACAACCGATCAATCAGACTCTTGGTCCTCCTGGGGTGGTAAAAAGATGGAGGAGACCGGGAAAGACAGCGTCCAAGGTGGAGATCCTGGTTGGGGTAAAACAGATGGTGCTGGTGGGTGGGACCCTGTTGAGAAAAACTCAAAGGCAGCCACAGATCAATCAGACTCCTGGTCCTCCTGGGGTGCTGCTAAAAAATTGGAAAGTGACTGTTCTCTTGTACAACCTGCTTCTAATGACTCCTGGGGAAAGGCTTCTAAGATATCAGAATCTGATCAAGTCCTTGATCGGTCAACAACAAAAACTTCTTGGGGGAGAGATTCTGATGAAGCATCTGAGAAAGGCCATGGTCAACCTTGGGGTAGTCATAAGAAGCCTGATAAACAAGCTTCATGGGGAAATGCTGTCAAAGATGATGTTAGACCGGAACTGTCAAGTTTAGGGGACTGGAACCAAACCACCGATGGGAAATCGTCAACCTCTAGTGGTGGTTGGAATAAAAAGCCAGAATCTAATAAAGGCCTCGATCAGTCTGGATCTTCCTGGGGGAAAAAGACTGATGAATCGGATACCTCTGCTTGGGGAAAAAGTGCCAAAGAAGATAGTGGTGGGCAAAAGCGAGGAGGAGAATGGTCTGCATGGCAAAAAGGGACCACAGAGTCACCTACAGGTGCAGAAACAGCACAAGGTAATAATAACACTTCTTCAGGGTGGGGTAATACTAGTTCTAAGTCTCCAGCAGAAGGTAGCTGGAGTACAAAAAGCACGCCGGATGGACAGAAGAATGAAATAGGTGGTAGTTGGGGTTCCTCTAAAGGTGGCTCCGATTGGACCCCACATAAAAAAGAGTCTCCTGTCAATGACTCAACCGGCGGTTGGGCTTCCTCTAAGGGTGGTGGTGCTAATTGGGCATCCCAGAAAAGAGAGTCCCGGATGAATGACTCATCCAGTAATTGGGGCTCTTCTAAGGGTGGTGGTGCTTCTTCTGAGTGGGCCACACAAAAAAGAGAGTCTTCGATCAATGATTCAGCTGGTGGGTGGGGCGCTTCTAAAGGTGTAGGTGGTGCTGGTTGGACCTCACAGAAAAGAGAGTCTTCGGCCAATGACTCTGCTGTTGGGTGGGGTGCTTCTAAAGCTGGTGGTGCTGCTGATTGGGGCTCACAGAAAAGTGAGTCTTTGGTCAATGACACAACTGGTGGGTGGGGCGCTTCTAAAGCTGGTGGTGGTGCCAATTGGGGCTCACTGAAAAGTGAGTCTTTGGTCAATGACTCAGCTGGTGGGTGGGGCACGCCTAAAGATGGTGGTGCTGATTGGTCATCACAGAAAAGAGTCTCTCCTAATGAAAAGAGTAATGACTCAGCTGGTAGTGGTTGGGGTTCTCCAAATGCAAGCAATAATGGTGATGGTGCAAAATCTCAATGGGGTTCAAAGAGTACAGTAAAAGTGGATGCCAGTGACAGCTCAAGAGGTTGGGGTTCTTCAACGAAGGGTAATGGTGGTGACTGGGGGGCTAGTGCTGTACCCAAGTCTCCGGCAGCAGATGAACGTGGGAACACATCAGATGTTGGTGGTTGGGGAACTCCAAAGGCTCTTAACAGTGATGAGGGTAATGGGCAATCTCAATGGGCCCCACGCAAGGGAGATGGGTCTCCGGCCAATAATAATGCATGGACTTCCACAGCCGGGTCAGATGACAATGGGAATGATACGGCTGGTGGTGGTTGGGGCTCCCCAAATGTTGGTAACAATGATGAGGGTAGCGGACAATCTAAATGGGTCCCACGCAGGAGGAATAGAGATGACAACAATGAAAGCCCGCGAGGATGGGGAGCTGCCCCAGGTAGTGGAGGAGGTGATTGGAAGAATAAGAGAAGCCGTCCCCCAAGGCCAGCTGATGATTCCAGTGCCGGCGTGGCCTTCACCGCCACGAGGCAGAGGCTGGATAAATTTACAGCAGAGGAGCAAGAGATTGTCCTTGAGCTTGACCCTATCATGCAAAACATCAGAAGGATAATGCAATCAGGGTAACTTCCCTAACTGTGCCTTTCAACTAAGTCTTGAATACGATCTTTCTACGTATGATGCTATTTTGTTGCTAAAAATGGAAAGTGAGATGATTATCCCGTACTAACCTGTTTTGCTTTTGTTTGTTCGTTTGTTTGTTTGTTTGTTGGGATTATAGGTTGAATGACGGTGATCCTTTATCTGCTGATGACCAGACATACATTGTTAACAATGTTGTTGAATACCACCCAGATAAAGATGCAAAAATTGGGTCTGGAGTTGACCACCTTATGGTATGCTGCTTGTTGACTTGTTTGTTTGACAGTGGACTCAAATCAGTCAATCAATTGAACTTTATTTACACTGCAGTAAAAGGGGTTTATATGTTCCTAACCCATATCATTTTTTTTAACTAACATGCAGAATATGTTTAGACTCTGTTAATGTGGTAAATGACATTCTCTTTTTGATGGCCTGAATTTTACAGATTAGCAAGCACGTCAACTTCCAGGACACTAGGTGCTTCTACGTGGTGTCAACCGATGGTTCTAAGCAAGATTTCTCCTACCGTAAATGCCTTGAGAACTTTGTGAAGGCCAAGCATCCGGATAAAGCCGAGTCGTTCAACCAGAAGTATTTTTACCTAAAAAGGCCCCCTCCCCTGCCTCGACACCCCGGTTGGAATAATCAAGAACCAAGTGGTGGGGCTACCACCCCAATGGCTGGGACTGAACAAGAACCCAAACAACAAGAAGAAAGTGGAGATCCCAAACAACAACAAGAACCTACAGGCGAGGCATCGACTGAAGAAGAGTCTACCATGCCAGTTGAGGAGTCTTGAACACATGTTTTCCCCTTTAGGTAGTTTTTTTGACTTAATGTTAATCGTGTGCGGTAATATAGAATTAGCCCTTCTTTTTTCTTTTCTTTGTATCTTGGGGGATGAGAGATAGTCTCTGTACAGTCTTGTTTTTCTTTTTTTTTTTTGGTAGGGTGGTTGTTCAAACTCTAGTATTAAGAATGAACTGCCTTAGAATGAAAGTGTATCTTTTATTCAGGTGATGAAAGCAAATGATATGCCTTGTTATAGTTTTCACCAAAATATTATTGCTAGAATTTTGACCATTATGATGAAAGGTGAAAATAATATTAACTTTTTTATTATGATGAGGAGAGATTGCAGCTTGTGTGTTTGTTGTATGGAGTTCTAAGTCTATCTCCCACTTTCCTTGTCATTAGACCAAACCATGTAGTGTTGTGATTTTTATTGTTTACTACTCACTCCTTTTGCAGTTCAATTTATTTGAAAATGAGTGTAATTTAAAAATAAACTTTACTCGTATGTATTTAAAAAACAATATAAAAAGTTGAATTACACTCCTCAAGAAGAAGGGTTAATGTTATGAACTTTTTAAAAAACAATATAAAAAATTGAATCAAAACTGGACAAATATTCATAGACGCAGTATATATATAAAAATATATACATTTAAAACACTAAAAAAAGTTCTACGAATCAAGAGATAATATAACTACATTATTTTATTAAATGTTGTTGTAAAAATAGGTAAAAAAAATGATAAAAGTTTAACTATATGAATAATGAACAATAAACTTAAATTGAAATGAGGAAGTATTCCTTTCATTCTATATTAAATGTCTGAGATGAGGAAGTACAATAAAAAAAATAAACCAATGAAGACATACTTTTATGTTTTCATTCATTGAATTGTTTAATGTAACAAGATATTTATAATAGACAATCAATATGAACTGAAAGGAGTAATTGTGATCATACTAATCTTGACTTTATAATTATAGAGTAGTCGGTACTTTGTATAATTTTGCAGTGACCTGTCCTTATGCATTTTACTAATAGGATGTTCCTAACTGGATATAGATAATAACCATTATAAACAGTTGCATATATATTCTGTATAAACAATTACAAATTTGGACAATAGTTCTATTTTTGATTATTCATTTACACCCATAGACACAGAATGATTTTAGTCGTGAAACCAACCCATTTGAATAATAACGGGACCATATGAGTTTTAAAAAATACTGGGCTATCACACACCTTGCTCTTCCATAAAAAATACATCCCTCTCATAAAAATGCATCTATTTTGACTTCAAAGAGATTAACAAAAATATTGGAAGTGAAAAATGAGTAACAATGCTTTGAGTGCTTTGGTGGACCTAAAGGTCTATATTATTTTTTGTACCTATTTTCACATCAAAAGTAGTTTTGTTTTTGTTTTTATTTTTGCAAAAAATAAAACATCCATTAGAGTAGTTAATACTCATATGCTTATCACCCTCGCTTATAAGTCTATGAAAATTATGAACCTTTGATCTACCATAGTATTACCAGAAGGTTTTTGGACACATCATCTTTAAAAAAACAAAAAAAAATAAAATATAAAAGAAATATTTTGAAACGAATAAAAAAGAAAAACGATATTACGTAAAAGTTTTATATCACCAAAGGAAATATAACAGACATTAACATTTCTTATATTCAGGTAGTTATTTTTTCCCAAGGAATTTGAAGAAATAGTTAGAACACCTCCATTAGTGACATTCCACTAACATATAATACTACCTCCGTCCCTGTGTATTTGTCTACTTTCAATTTTTTCAGTCAACTGTTTTCAACCTTTGACGCATAATTAAATAAAATTCATATTGTACATGAATTAGATAAAATAATATTTTGAAAATATTTCGTAGTATAAATCTAAGAAAACTATTTTTATATCAATATTTAATATCATTTTTATTTAATTTGCGGTCAAAATTTATTAATTTTGACTGAAAAAAGTTGAAAGTGGATAAATACGTAGGGACGGAGACAGTAACATGGACGAATTGTTTGAAGGAGCTTAATTGTCATCCATGTTGACAAATGATCTCATCCTCTAAGTTTTTAATACATTTTCTATGGTTATATTAACCAAATATTTTTCACTTTCCTTATTTTACGTAAAAAATAAAAATCAAACTAAAAACTTTAAGTTGGAACCTAGGGAGTTTTTTTATCAAGTATAATAAATAATTAATAATAACTTATTTTGTATGTTTTAAAACTGTTCTAACTTTCTTCTCTAATTTAGTAATTTGATTATTTTAAATTTAAGTTCATATAAATTTAAATATATTTTTTAATATTTATTATAATATTTTTATTTATGAATTATATTATACATAATAGATAATAGAATATGTAGTACGGAGTATAAGAAATTTAAAATTATAAATAAAAAAGAGTACAAGTGAGGCACATGAATAATTAATTGGACAATGGATGGATGAAATGATTGTGAATATTTGTTCTAAAAAAATGATGTATTTAAAGATAGAAGATGTGGATATGATGTTTATTTTAATAATTTATGTGGGAGGATGATAGAATGAATGAAATAAATTTTAATCCAAGAAATGTGAATGCTCTTAATACTTAATAGAAATAAAATTGAAAAAATTATCAAGATTTGTCTTACCTTTATCCGGTCTTTTAAAACTAATCTCACATTGAATTGTAATGTGCGTGTTTTGAATCGCCGTTAAGCGATTAATGACTTGTTACCAGAAATGATCTGTTTTGCATAATAAAATAAAGGCCAAATAGCTTCGGTGCCCCTTGTGGTTTGAAAAATTGGCACCAATACCCCCTCTATTTTCAAAACTTACTTCTAAAGTCCCCGTGGTTTCAAAATGCTGCACCCGTGCCCCCTCTGATCATTTTCCGGCCATTTTCCAGCAAAGAGGGGGCATTTGCGCATAATTTTTAAACCATAGGGGGCATTCGTGCTCATTTTTTATTTTTCGTTTATTATTTGTGTTTTCCTTTTTTTTAAATATTTTCAATTTTTTATAATGTTTTAAAATTTTTAAAATTTTTTATGTTTGAAATAAAAATAAAAATAAAAATAAAAATAAAAAAATTAACATACATTGCATCTATTTGAAATTAAACATTTTCACTTTTGTTACGTACTTATTTGAAAAGTTCAAAAAGAAAAACCTAGAATAAAAAAATAAAAATATGGAAAAATAAAATGAAAAATAAAAATACATAAAAAAAGTCTGATACAAAAAATTTGACAAACCTAAAAAAGTCCTTAGAATTGAGATGTTCGAAAAAAATATTCATTTTATTTTTGTATTACTTTGTTTCTTATTTTATTCCTCATTTTTTTGAAATTCTCAAGAAAAGTTTACTTTTTTCAGAAAAAATAAAAATTGTTGAATATAGAAGTACATATACATTATATGTTAATTTTTTCAAACAAAAATAACTTTAAATTTTATGAACATTATAAAAATAATTTAAAAAAAACCTTTATTAATAAAAGAAACAAGTAAAGAAAAAAATGGAAAAAAACAAAAAAATAAGCGAGAAATAAATATCAGCACCGATACCCCCTGTGGTTTAGTAAATATGCACCAATGCCCCCCTTCTTCGCCGGAAAAATGGCCAGAAAATGATCAGAGGGGGCACGGGTGCAGCATTTTGAAACCACAAGGATTTTAGAAATAAGTTTTGAAAACAGAGGGGGTTTTGGTGCCTATTTTGCAAACCACGGGGGTACTAGCGCTATTTGGCCATAAAATAAAAGCATAGTTTTTTTTTCATAAATTTTTGTCTTAAAATTTTTAAAATAACTTTCTACCTTCTTTAAATTTTTCTGTCTTAAAAGAAGACAAGAAGTAAAGAACGAGTAAATGTATGACAATTCTGGATAACTGTCAACGTTTTCTTTCAATGGTTTTACCGACTTCCCCTAAGTTTTAACGGTGCCAAGATTCGAAACGATCAGTTCAACGTCACCACTGTGGCGTCCTTTGGCCTTTTTTTGCTCATTCTGTTGTCCTCTCCAGTGTATACTTTATACTCTCTCATAATCCCATTCTCAATTCCATATATTCACCTAAATTATTCCCCACTCAAGCAAACTGGTCCACTCTCTATCATCCTTCATCGAATCCTTAGAAAAAAGGGAATGTCTTTGGTACTGAGTCAAATGGGTGTCCCCCCAAATCAGAGTGGCTATAAGCCCTGGGAAGATCCTTCCTTTTTCAGGTGGAGAAAGAGAGACGCTCATGTCCCACTCCGATCCCATCAATCTGTTGAAAGTACACTTTTTTTCTTTCTTTCTTTATTTGAATTCCCAGACTTTTGTTTCTATGAATATTGCTCTGATGATGATGATCAAATGGAACAGTACCCCTTCAAAAATGATGAATTTCAAGATTGATGGAATTCATAATTTTCTTGGGCGATTTGAGTCCACTGGACCATTGCATGGTTGGATCGATTCCAAAATTGAAACTTTAAAAGCTTTTCATGTTCTTGCTTTGTAGGGTCACTCAAGTACTGGGTTGAACGCAACAATGTGGATTTTCTTGCTGCGAATTCTGCGGTATGGGACGACAGGGCTGTTCTGGAGGCTCTTGATTGTGCTGCCCGGTGGGTAGAAGGTTTGCCTTTTGTCAAGTCATTGTCTGGGTATTGGAAATTTTCCCTGGCTCCCAGTCCTTCAAGTGTTCCTCCAGAATTTTACGGTTGCTCTTTTCAGGACTCTGAATGGAACAAGATTCCAGGTAGATAATCCGCCCTGCCCGCCTTTGTGTCATCTTGAAAAGTGATTACTGTTTTCATGATGTTTGCATGAATTTGCAGTGTGAAGTAGTTTATATTGTGGAAAGAGTGTAAAGACTGTTCTTTTTTGCATTTATTTGAACCATTAGTTACTACTCTTTTCTAATTCAAGTAGTTCTTTCTTTGAATTTTTTGTAGTGCCTTCCAATTGGCAGTGTCATGGATATGACAGGCCAATTTATACAAACACTAAATATCCATTTCATTTTGATCCACCCAAAGTTCCTGATGAGAATCCCACTGGCTGCTACAGGACTATGTTCTTCCTTCCTAAAGAGTGGGAAGGTGAGAATTTTTGGATTTGATATTTCTTTGAATCCCAGTTCTGGTCACTTGTGTTTCTACATATTCACGAGTGATTTCAATAAATGTGCTCTATTTATGCGTGGCTTGTCACATGTGTAATTGTCATTGAATCATTGCGAATCTCCCCAACATTGTCAACCTTGTTCTGTACAGGGTGCAGGATATTTCTACATTTTGAAGGTGTAGATTCAGCCTTCTATACATGGGTAAATGGGGTTCCCGTTGGATATAGGTTGGTCAATATCTTCTTATTGTTCTCTCTTTCACACACACAAACACACACATATTGCGTTGGATTTCTTTTCGTCCGCCATAGAATTTCTTGCTTTATTCTCAATAACAAACTGTATTTTCTCGAATAAAACATATCAGCCAGGATAGCAGACTGCCAGCTGAATTTGAGATAACCGATTTTTGTCAACCATGTGGATCTGATAACTGCAATTGTCTAGCTGTTCAAGTAATGCGGTGGAGTGATGGTACATACCTTGAAGATCAAGACCACTGGTGGCTTTCTGGCATTCACCGGGATGTTCTTCTTCTAGCAAAGCCAAAGGTGAGTTGCTGTGATCTTGTAAAATCTTATTCTTGAAACAGTAAATGTTACTGTTCCATGCAGAGTATTATGAAGCATTGTTAGTACTGGCAAACATGGGGGTGGTTTAATACTCCGTATTAAAATAAGGCTTTTAAGGCTATAAAAAAAGAGTAATATAATACGTTTTGCTACTTGTATTCTCCAATAAGGCTAGTGGGATCTCAGCATTGCTAACAGTCTAACACTGGACTCTATCATTTGCAGATATTTATTGCTGATTATTATTTTAAATCAAATTTGGCACAAGATTATTCTTATGCAGATATAGAGGTAAGAATTGTGTGTTTGCTATTAATTACTTTGGTGTTTATGTTTATTTGGTCCCATTTTGTTTGTTTGTTTTGATTGTGCTCTTTAAGTACTGTAATTATTTATGATGTATTTTGAGATGGATAATTTAAACTTTGGCGCTGAACGAATTCTTGGGAATTGGGGTAATGCATTTTCTTGACCATTTACTGTTCTATTTCATCATGCATACCTTTTTTGACAAAAGTCGCCTATATTGTTTTAATTCCAAACTTTTCCTTTTTAATATGTTTGGTGACTAATCGTTTCTGTTTTTGCTCAATGGACAGGTTGAAGTGGAAATTGATAACTCACATGAGCATTTAACTCTTTCTGAGTTCACTGTTGAAGCTTCAATATATGAAAATGGAAGCTTGTACAATAAAGATGGAGGTGTCATTAGTGATCTGCTTTCTGCAGATGCAACTCATTTGCAGTTCATTTCTAAGTTCGACAATTGTTTGGGATTTAAAGGGCATTCACTAGTGGGAAAATTACAATCACCTGCGCTCTGGTCTGCAGAACAGGTAAGATACTACTAAAATCTAGGTTTTTTCCTCTCACTAAATATTGCGAGTTCCTCAGTTGATTGAATTATCTTCCTGTTAAGATCATTGTGTGTGTTTGTTGATCATTTTTATTTATTTTTGCTTGACAGCCCAATTTGTATACTCTTGTTATCACTATTAAAGATGCTTCCGGACATGTGGTTGACTGTGAATCATGTCAAGTTGGCATTCGACAAATATCTAAAGCCCCAAAACAGCTCCTTGTTAATGGGCAGCCAGTAGTTATAAGAGGAGTAAACAGGCATGAACACCATCCAAGAATTGGAAAGACTAACTTGGAATCCTGTATGGTTAAGGTAACAAATTGCATCCTTTTTTTAATTTATATCTTTGATGCATTGTTTTTTAAAGGTCTTATGATTTTTTTTATAGGATTTGGTTTTAATGAAACAAAACAACATTAATGCTGTTAGAAACAGCCACTATCCTCAACACCCGCGATGGTATGAGTTGTGTGATCTGTTTGGCATGTACATGATTGATGAAGCCAATATTGAGACACATGGGTATATGGATCAGCCAAAACACAAGCACCCGGCTCTCCAATCATCTTGGGCTGCATCTATGATGGATCGTGTTGTGGGCATGGTGGAGAGGGATAAGAATCATGCTTGCATTATTGCATGGTCCCTTGGGAACGAATCAAGCTATGGACCTAATCATGCTGCAATGGCTGGTATATGCTTTTCTGAGATGTGTTTTGACTTGTACTAACAAGACTCCATTTGATTTCAAGAAAATAATGGTCTCTCGGAGAATGAGTTGTTCTCTGTATAACATTCCCCATAAAAGTCTTGTTCCATACTTCCATAAACGTATTTTGTCCAAGCATCATATAAAATGAATCATTTTCATGTAATTTATCAATTGAAAGTTACAAACATGTTTAATATGAGATATTTAGTTAAACAAAATAAAGATTTTATAAACAAAAAGAAGGATTATAATACTTTTAGAAGTTAAATGCCACTGAAATTTAAGAGCTGTACTTTGACCAAACATGACTCTTTTTGGGACGGAGGGAGTATATAACACAAAAACAGAATGTATAGAACTGTTTAGGGAAAATGTTTCTGGTTCCAAGCACAAGAAAGTCCAGAAAATTTATCCTCACAAAGAATTATGATATGTGGCTTTTGTGTTTCCTAACCAACAAGTAATTAGCAGCTCTCTGGTATTATATTGTACAACAGGATGGGTACGAGAAAAGGATCCATCAAGATTAGTACACTATGAAGGTGGTGGGTCTAGGACGTCATCTACAGACATTGTCTGCCCAATGTATGCTCGTGTCTCGAATATAGTTGAGATAGCCAATGATCCAACTGAGTACCGCCCAGTAATACTATGCGAGTGTGTTTCTATCACTACCCAACTATTATGTTTTAGCATCTGTTATTCTGTTCTTGTTTTCAAACTACTGTAATAACACATTCCTTTCTGGGAAATCAGATATTCACATGCAATGGGTAACAGCAATGGGAATCTCCATGAATACTGGGAAGCTATTGATAGTACATTTGGTCTTCAAGGAGGCTTTATTTGGGATTGGGTTGATCAGGTGGTTTTACTTCTTCTACTATCTGAATTTTATCACATGCTTTTAGGTCTTTTAGAATTAGAATATATCTAAATGCCAAACGATCAATGAAATAGGAGAGTGTTGCTTAGATGTGTAATGCATCTCCTGCTTGTAATCTTTGAAAAAATTCATCATTTAAATATATTTGTTGGTTTAACTAATCATACAATGTGTTACTTACAAGTGAGTTTTTTTGACCAATTACATGAAGAAGTGATTCAAGACTTATTATGTGACGGATGTAGTAGTATTTTTGGTACTCCTGCCATCCCAAAATATACTTCCTTCATCCCTTAAAAAAATGACAGTTTGGCTCTGCAAAGTTTAAAAGTTTAAAAAAGTGTTAAAATGTGAAAAGGTGTTTCCTAAAAAGGAATGAAGTTCGATGGAGGGAGTATATGGTTTAAGCCATCTGTCTCAAAATAATTGTGCTTATAGATTTAATTCATGTTTTCCAGTACTAATCCTCAAAAAATTTCCATGTGAAGTCTTCCTACTTCAATTGCTTATGTACCTTGAAAAAAATAAACCCCATGTAGTGTTAAAACTTAAATAAGGGAATATGTTTATTTTTCAAGGACCCGTAACATGTCTTCACTTTTCTAAATCTTCGATATTCTTGGGAACGTGAAGTATTTAATTGCATTTATTGTTGAATTAATGTGTATTCAAACTCCTTACCAGGCAATGTTGAAGGAAGGCTCTAATGGTAGTAAGCACTGGGCATATGGAGGGGATTTTGGGGACATACCTAATGATTTGAACTTTTGCTTGAATGGTGTTGTATTTCCAGACCGAACTCCTCACCCCGTACTCCAAGGTGATTTGTTTTCCTAATCTTCTTTTTCATTTTCTTTTTATGATTCGATCTTCATAATCCCTACTATTGTGGGATCCAACTGGGTTGTTGTTGTTGTTGTTGTTGTTGATTCGATCTTCATAATATTTGAGTCTTGCTATGTGTACTCTCTTACCTTGAGAGTGCAATGTGAACCCCAACATATTCTGTCATGTATACAGTTGTAAATTGTAATGAAAAAAAAAAGAGAACAATGATCGCCATGCAAATGCGGCAGAATATTTTTGGAGTGCACATAGCATGCCTCTTTCGTTGTTTTTCTATGAAAGATTTTAAACTGAAGATTGTTGCAATTGGTGTTTTTCAGAGGTTAAGTTTGTCTACCGGCAAATAAAGGTTGTATCTGTTAACAATGGCATTTTTGAGGTAAAAATGTTCACTTTTGCATCACTCTAATTTTTTTTTTACCGGATTTGAATGTGGTTTTGAGTTCTACCCGGTTGGTTTCCAGATTCAAAATGGCAATTTCTTTATTACCACAAAAGACTTGGAGTTTGAATGGTTACTTCACGGCGACGGGTGTGAGCTAGGTTCAGGTACTCTTGATGTTCCTCCCATTGTGCCTCAGGGTACCCATAGAATCCAATGGGAGAACGGACCGTGGTATTCACTTTGGTCTTCATCCAGAGCTTCAGAGGTTTTCTTGACAATTACTGCAAAGATACTGCACTCTACTCGGTGGGATGATTCCGGTCACCTCATTTCTTCGACACAAATCCTCTTACCTGCCAAACTTGAACCCCTTCCTCATGTGAGTGTGGCCCTTTCAAGTTTAATAATTTCCCTTGTTACTTTTTTAAAAAATAGAATTTACCGGGATTATTATTACAGGTAATTAAAAGCATGGAGTCTAGTCTATCTGTTCACAACCTTGAGGAAACGATAAAGCTTGGCGATGATGGCTCGTGGGAGATTACCTTTAACAAAAAATTGGGTGCGATTGAGTGCTGGAAGGTAACTTTCTTTTGTAGAGAGTCCTACACTCCCCTTCTGAACTTTTTTGGACCATTTTTTTTAAAAGAAAAATGCATTATAGGCTTTCAAACAGGAATCTTTTTAATGCCAGTGGAAGTTATATACTTTGACATGTGTTTACGTTGGCAGGTTGAGGGTATTTCGGTAATGCATAGAGGAATGATTCCATGCTTTTGGAGAGCGCCTACCGATAATGACAAAGGAGGAGAGCAAAACAGTCATTTAGCAAGGTGGAAGGAAGCAAATCTTCACAGCCTGCAATTTCAAGTTGAGAACTTCTTGGTTGAAAGTGAAACTGGGAGTGTGGCGAAAATTCGAATTACATACATTGGGATTCCATCCAGTGGTGATCCGAATGGTATTATATCTGCAGCGTCATGTTTTTTGTTCAGGGTTCACATGATTTACTCGATATATGGTTCTGGAGATGTTATCCTGGAATGCAGTGTAGAGCCAAAGAGTGATCTTCCCCCTCTCCCGCGTGTTGGGGTTGAGTTCCAACTGGAGAAGTCCTTGGACCAGATCACCTGGTTTGGTAGAGGGCCATTCGAATGCTACCCGGACCGTAAATCTGCTGCCCGGGTGGGGATTTACGAACAAAATGTTGGGGATATGCACGTGCCTTATATTGTTCCCGGGGAATGCTCGGGCAGGGCAGATGTGAGATGGGTAACCTTTAAAAGCAAGGGCGGCGTTGGGATCTATGCTTCTGTTTATGGAGGCTCTCCTCCAATGCAGATGAATGCTAGCTACTATACCACTGCAGAACTTGACCGTGCCACTCGTCACGAGGATCTTGTCAAAAGTGACTTCGTCGAGGTACACCGTTGTTTTCTGATCACTCCCTGCATTCCATATTAACCGTCGATTATGACCTTCCTGATACGTTGAAACACGAATGAATGTAGACACACAGCATGTCCACATTCATTCATTCATCGATGTATCAAGAAAGTCATAAGCAACCGTTATTGGGCTTTTGAGTAGGATGTTAAAGGGTAAAACAAATGTTGTTGCAGGTGCACCTGGACCATAAGCACATGGGATTAGGAGGGGATGATAGCTGGTCACCATGTGTTCATGATCAGTATCTTCTTCCTCCTGTTCCATACTCTTTCTGCCTCAGGTTTCACCCAATCACTGCTGCAATTTCTGGCACTGATGTCTACAGATCACAGCTCTGAAGCCATTTTTTTCCAATAGTTTCCATGGACTAGAACATGGAATGTAATGAATAATGAATAATGATAAATAATTTGTTTTATAATGAAAAATAGAAGAGAAATGCATGCTTTTATGACAAATTATTGCTGATAGGAACTGGAGGCCTAAAATAAGAATGCACACCAATGTTCATGTACTTGTAAAGTCTTGTTATAGTATATGCATTCTCTCTATCATGATACTCCCTTTGTCAACAAAAAAATTGGTTGTGGAATGGTAGACTGTGTTTATTTTCAATTCAATTTATATAAAATGTGAGGTAATATTTTAAATATATATTATATATTTAAAATCTAAATCAAAAGTGATTAAAAATTTACCCTGGAGTAGTAAATTGTAAACATGAAAACTTTCCTAGGCCGGAAGGAGTATTCAGGAAACAAAATATTTATTCCATACTTGGTTGGTCCAAGTTGGGGTATCCTTATCTTTTACTCCATCTGTCTCAAATTAAGTTGTTTGTTTACTATTTACAATATCAAATTTTATTCACTTTCTTTCTTTATTTTAGTCAATAATGTCATCATTAGTTTTTTAGATCTTTTGATATACTTTTTAAATATGTAAGTATTATTTTTTAATTCTACACCATTTTTCATATAAAATAATTTTTTAAAAAAAATCAGTCAAATATCGTTAGCCGGAGAGAGCAGTATCCACATATAGCCTTTCAGCTACTTCATTACCATTGCCGGGATAGTAAAATTAATGACCAAAAAATAATGGCTCCCATTAGTACTGAATTAATTAGCCTAATCCTTTGTGCATAAGATAGATGTTTAGTGCTCCAAGAGGTAATCTTGACAGTCAACCATAACACGTCGGCCACCACCTCATCAACGAGCAATTATTAAATCATTCCAGACGTAACGTTGGAAACCACAGCTCATGTTGTGAGAAACGGGGTTGTTCTGAGAACAAAGATGGTAAATTCTATCAAGCTGGCAATAAGAATCAGTGTTGCGATTGGTTAAAATAATCAAAAGGTTAAAATGAAATGAATTGGTCGTTTATTTTACGCAATTAAATGAAAGGGGAATTATTTGAGATAAGTTCTCAATTTCAACTTTAGTTTTGTTTGAATTTTTAAATTAAGTTTTTAAAAATATAACAGTATACTTTTGTCAGAGATTTGTGTCACGGATTTGCAAAATTATAATGCATATTTGTTTGTTGTGTCGTTTTAACTTTTAACAACTGGTGGAATATGAAATTAATTTGAGAAAATCTTAAATACGCTTTTCGTCCCAAATTAAATTGCATGATCAAATTTCATTCATTTTTTTTCTTTTTTTCCGTATTCATTTGATAAAATAAAATAAACATGCACCTCTAGTTTTGTAAATCTTTTAATGTAGTATTTTAATACTCCGTATGTTTTTTTAATTTTATACCAAGTTTCATATAAAATGATTTGAAAATAATTTCAATCAAAAATCATAAACCTTAATATAAATTCGAATAGACGGAATCATAAAATTATTTGAGATAAATTTTATTTTTTTTTTGATGAACTTGTCAATTTCTTTTAAGACTCTAAGTTCTTTTTTAGTACACAACGCCACACTAGTCCACCACCACAGGCGGGGAGGAGGGTCAGAGAGAAACGGACGAGAGCCAAACTCCGCCATAGCCCGACATCGAACGCCGCCGCCAACGCCAAAGGCAGCCGATCCGCCGCGAGGCATTCAAGGTAAATCGCTACTGCTCCGCCTGCTTGCCGCCATTTTATCAATGTAAAACCTCCATCCCTCCATTTCAGTATTTTTATTCGTTGGATTTGTTTTATCAAGCTAAATACTCTTTATTTGTTTTTTAGACAATTACCGAGTATCAATTATGATTTCGTGATCTGTGGATATGTGAACTTTGAATTTGCCATTAGGTTAATTTTTCACTACGAAGGTGTAATTTATTTTTTATTAATATAATTAGTGAAGTGTTAATTGGATGCAACTTGTTGATTTTTAATACTCCGTATTATTTATATTTAAATTTCAAGGTATTTTGACATTTTGTTGCTTTAACTTTTTATATCAAACGTTTCTCTAACCAAAAATATTTTTTGTTTCTTTATCTGGATAAGAAACGTAGTGACTATGGCCCTATTTGGCATCAACATTAGAAGTTAGCGTTAACGTTTTGAAAAATCTATCTGACGGTAGCTTTTAGCGTTAGCATTTTCAGAATTAATTTACAACATTAAAATTTCATTCAAAATGCTAACGCTAATCGAAAACATTGTTCCCAAACAAGATCTATATGTCCTTATCATTGTTTCCAGTTTTTGTTTAAATTATACAAGTGCTATGTTGATTTATTGTTCTTCCTTTTCACCTAAGCAAGAGTAAATCTACTCTTGTTCATTTTATGACCCTTAATTTTAATAACATTCAACTGTTAGAATTCAACGTCTAGATTACAAATATCATTTCGTCGTTTATCTTTACATTCCAAAATACAAGTTTTCTCTCATTAGCATTGTCGTATGCCTTCCGTTTTGAACATACGCCTACATATTTTTATGTTTTGATACTTTTTTTTAAATTTATTTATAGTTATTTAAATAGATAATGACCTTTTAGAAGTTTTGGTCTTCAAAAATGGATTTTATTTGTTAGTTTGTTATTTTTCAATAAATTTAGTTTAAAGTTTTATTTAAAATGAATTTCAAAGTAAAAAATAAAATCAAAGCATTAGGTGTGAGGTGAAGGACCGGCAAATTTCCGGTCCAAAACCGATAGTGTGTTGGGTCGAAAAGGTAAAACGGGATTCATCATTTCATGAGGTGTGTGTGTATGTGTGTTTATGAATCACAATCTAAAAATAAATGAGAAAAGAAAATTTTATTTTATGAAATTTCAAGATCTCATTTATCGTCAACCAAATATTAGAATCTAGTGATTCCAACGCTTGGAAATAGATAATTAAGTTCACAGGATCATGTGAAAATTTCAGAATTTTTCATGATGTGTTGATATATTTTTTTTCAAAGGAAAAACATTTGATGTACAAATGCTTTCCTTAGAATTTCAAGACCAACTTAGGAAGTATGTAAATTGACTTAAAAAGTCAATTTCTGACCCTAATATCTTCATTATGAAGAACCCAATAAAGTTTAAAGTTTACCCGTGGTTAAGTTCTAAAACAACTTCTTAAAGAGTGTTTAGTCTATTTTTTTTTACCGCAGCATACTTGCCTCTTTAACCTTGAATTTCATGTGTCTTCTTTCCCCTCTAATTTGCTTTGTAACTGTGAATGTGTATTTGATTAAAAAGTCTTACATGGTTCCTCATTGCATCGTCAATGTTTCTCTTGGGTCACAATTTCATTATCAAATAATATTGTCCATATACCAAATGCCTGCGTGAGCATATCCTATAGCAGGTTTACATCCTCAATGCAGATTCTCCCAAGATTTCATTTTTTTAGGTTACTTTACACTATTCATTTTGGCGGTAGGATGATCCAAGTTTTGGCCTGCTTTTGTATGTACTTAGATTAGATACCTATTTAAATGGCAAATCATTCTATTGATTTCAAGGAGGATATGGAAATTTGATTCTTACATCGTTTTAGAAACCAAATTATCACAGACTTCACTAACTGCAGTGTTGCACTGTTACAAATATGATTAAGAGCATCAAATTACACCAAATTCTCATGGACTTCACCATTTCACTTATTTAAATGTTAGTTTTAGAATTTAATGCGTTATCTACCTTTTTGCATTTTATAGACTTTGGAAATTATTTCAGTTGCAAGGTACATTTTCTTCGAGAATTGTGTCTTATTGAAAAGTGATGTACTTCAACCCGGCGTGTTATCATGTAGATAATAAAATTGCGTACTTGCGGAGGAAATGAAGGGAGAATAATATGGGGCGAAATATGGGAGTGTTTTAGGAGTTCTTTTTTATTATTATATGAGAGAAAATAAGTGATTTAGGAGAGAATATGGGGGAGGTGGAAAATGGAGGAATAATAAGGGATAAATCCAGGTCAGTGTAAGAGATATACACACTCTTATCTTAACTTGGGGCTTGTTATATAAACTTATACAATATTAACCACTATTAATGCATAAATGTAGACTCCTAAGTCCTAACACGCACTTATAAGTAGCCAACTTATAAGATATTTCATTAGGAAATTAGTGGATAAACTAAGCTCGAATATGAGATATAACACACTCAAAACTCACTTAGGGTCAAGTCTAGAATTTAATTAAGAATCACACCTAATTAAATATATAGAACCTAAAACTCACACTCAAGAGAACCACTCTTTAGATATGGAATTAGGAATTTGGTCAAAATAGCTTCACAGTATTTTAAGAATTACTCAAAGAGTAAACACAATTTTTTTTTGTTCATTAAAATCTGATCTTTTATTCGGCCAAATGGCTGGGTTTGTATAGGGGAAATACATGGGTAATTTCTAGCTACTGATTACATGAAGACAACAAAGAGAAGGGTTGAAAATCAGCCCCCCTGTACACGCCACATAGCTAGGGAATAACATGGGGCTGCTCAGCTCATTAGTTGATGAATAAAAATCAGGAGAAACATGGTTGATTTGTCCCTCACATGCTTGGGTAACGTAAAAGACGGAGACATGCTTCCTTTATTAGCGGGGGTTTGATTTTTCAGCATGTTCTTCATAAGTCAAGGTTAATTATCCACATGTTTTTAATCCATTTTGGTCTGGAATTTTGTGGCTTAGGTGTAGGGAGCGTTTATAGGTGTTGACTTTATATTACGGGTTAAAATGAAGGTGAAAATGAAGGTGTAAGAAAATATTGGTACACAAAAGTCAAAGTAGATGTTTTGTGATGTTTTCTCTATTATTTTGTGAAGGGATTTCTATGAATGGTTTCTTAAAATAAAGTCAACATTTTGGTGATAAAATGGAGCAGAAAATCCGGTCATAAAGGGTGATAAAAGAAGGGAGACATCTAAGCTTGACTCTAATGATTAAATGTGATGAAAACACATGGTTTTGGCTTCTCTTCTTTTGATTTTTGGCCAGGCTTATTCTAAGACGATAAAAGCTTTATTTTGGTTTTAAAATGATGAAGGAGTTTCGGCCATGTGAAGGAACAGGCAAATGGAACACTAGGGTGGACTGGTAAACTTTAAATGATAAAAACAAAGACTAGGTCTTATTTTACTCCCTAATTTTGGAAACGGGTAAAAGGTCTGAGAGGTTTTGTTTTGGATTCAAAAACAAGATTAAAAGACTTTTGGATTTATTGGGAAAAAGTTGGTTTATGTTGGATGGTCCAAGGGTACATCAAAAAGAGAAAATAGACCAGACAAAGAACAAACTTTCAGCACACTCATCCCACTTTGATTTGTTACTGCACCAATATGTTGTGAAAGCCATGGATATATTTCTGCAGAGTGCTTCTTTGGTGGACCTAAGGTCCACACTACTTTTTGTGGACCTCCTCTTATCAAAAGCATTGTTTTTATTTTTTTTATTTTTTTTTTGCAAAAAATAAAAGCTCATTGGGGTATTAAAAGTATTTGTTTACCACCCTCATGTGTAGGTCCACAAAATTATGTGGACCTTAGGTCCAAGGTTCACCATAGCATTTACCATTTTTGCATAACGTTCCACAATCATTATTAATGTTACTATAAAAAAGTGTTATATTGTGAAGGTTATGAATAAATTTTATGCACACTGCACACATGGTGCCATGGTCCAGTATTAATTAATGCTCCACAATCATAGATGATTTTATTGTAGCACTTGGATTTGGTGTGAAATTGGCCCAAAAAACTGCATCATATATATACGGAGTAATAGATAGGATTTATGTGATTTTATTTCTGAAAATTAGGTTTCCCCCAAGTTTGGATCTAAAAATTTAAGCACTTTTCAGAGTTTATAACCTTATAAGGTTGAGCAAAAAAGCAAAGAGGAGATGAACAAGAAGGAGGTGTTGAAGCTAGCGAAGGGGTTTAGAGGGAGGGCAAAGAACTGTATAAGAATTGCAAGGGAGAGGGTGGAGAAAGCGCTTCAATACTCTTATAGAGACCGCCGCAACAAGAAGCGCGACATGCGCTCTCTTTGGATCCAGCGTATCAATGCTGGGACTCGCCAGCATGGTGTAAGCATTCTCTCCATTTATCTTTTTTCCACCCCTTGTTCTCTTCGTGTATATGCTTACTTCTCTGTTAAATCTTGTTACACTTTTCATTTGTGGGGCAGCCACGTCGTCTTTGATTCAGTGCCGCCTCACTGGGTTTCAGCTGATTATCATTTTATCGTAAATATTGTAACAAAGTGTGATCATAGAATTAACTATAGGTGTTGTGGTTTATGTGTGCCTTTCGCGTGTCGACAAAAGTGTACAACAACAACCCAGTTGGATCCCACGAAAGTAGGGTGTGGGGAGGGTGTGTTAATGCATACCTTGTCCCTACTTGAAAGTAGAGAGGCTGTTTCCAAGATACCTTCAGCTCCAGATAAAAAATCACAGATAAAACACCAAACACCTAGAGGCAAAAAACAGATGAAAGTTCTGCAATCAGATAACACCAAACATACAAAGCACACAACCACAAGTATGGAAAACTACCCCTGGCCCAAGGTGCCTACCCAACTATTCTAATCCTACCTCTCCTCTATACGGGCAAGTCCCAAGTCCAATCGGATGACCTCCTTCTAATTCTTCTTAGGTCTACCCCTTCCCCTGCTCCCCCCCAACGTAAGCCTCTTGCATCGACCTTAAAAGTGTATTTTTAACAATTTCCATGTCATTGGTGGTAATTTCTCCGCATTAGATGGCATTATTTACTGATGCTTCTTGATTAAGAGATAGATGTTGACACCACATTTTTTTTCGCTTCTACGGTGTACTCTTCGCAGGTGAATTATGGTAATTTTATGCATGGGCTGATGAAGGAAAATGTGCAGCTGAACAGAAAAGTTCTGTCTGAGATATCTATGCATGAACCCTATAGTTTCAAAGCTCTCGTCGACATCTCGCGGGCTGCTTTCCCCGGGAACAAGCCCTCCGTCGTCCCAACTCCTCTGGAAAACAAAAAGGGTCTTTCACTTCTCGTGTAACGAAAGCCGATTCTCTCTCAATTAGGGCTCTGTCTTTTACCTGCACCTTTTGTATGAATTTGTGAACATGGATTTCTTTCAAGGCTAATGAGGTTTTTGGCAGAACATGATTATTTTGATTCTTAAAACTAGTGTCGGAATTTGAATGTTGTTCTTTGGGGCAGAAACGTTCGTGTTGGTTAGACGAAAACATTAATGGTAAGAGTTATCTTTGGATTGCATTTCAGACCGCAGAGGAAATGCTAAAACTAATACGAAATGGAACCATTTTATCTTTCAAAGGCACACTTGTAATCTTGTGAGTATTTCTTTTGGATAAACTTTATCTTTTGTGTTATAAAATTACTTCCTCACTCCTGTTGGATTCTTAAGAGAGAATATTTTACAATGTTCAAAGAAAATTAAATACTCCTTCCATCTTAATTTAAGTTGTCCGTTCGTTAATCATATGATCAAATTTTAATCATTTTTTAAAACTATTTTGCTTGCTCATTTGATCAAATATTTATAGTTATGTCACATCTTGTTTCGTAGAATCTCTCATGTAGTTTTTAAAAATATATTTCGTGATTTTTATTTTTAAATTTTATACCAAGTTTTAAACAAGTTGAATTGAAAGTAATTTCATTGAAACATCGTAAATTGAAATGAATAATTTAAATTGGGACAAAGGAAATATTCTTTACTTTTTCTTTTTATCCCTAAAAGTGCAAGTAATGAGAACCTTTGTCAACCAACTATAAGCTGAAATGTAACTACATTGGCTAATCTTGCTAGTTGTGTTTGTTTTTCTCTTGGATGTAAACTTTGTCGTTTGGTGTTAAAACTTTTAGGGTTGATTTGGTACACGGAATTGACGGAATTAGAATTGGAATTGAATAAGAAGTTGAAATTCTATGGAATTGAATTCTCCAATTCCAATTTTTTTTTGGCACTACTAATTTCAAATTCACTTTTTTTTTGCTACCAAACAACAAAATTGAAATTGTTGTCTACAATTTCAACTCCATAGTTTGAATTCCGTGTACCAAACAGAGGCTAAGTACTTTTGGTTATAAAAATATACTTTGTATATATCGGGTGAGTCAAAATGGGGGATATGATAG
This sequence comes from Cuscuta campestris, assembly GCA_900332095.2. Lineage (NCBI taxonomy): Eukaryota > Viridiplantae > Streptophyta > Magnoliopsida > Solanales > Convolvulaceae > Cuscuta > Cuscuta campestris. The sequence goes on from OOIL02005488.1 coordinate 215,550, forward strand.
TGAGGATGACATGACCCATGATAGAAAGGGTAAAATGGATGGTTTATCTCTTTATTTTTGCAAAAAATTAAAGTGTAAAGAATCTAATGTGACCGGAGTGAGTATATTTTTGTTGGTCACTTTTGAAAATGATACAATATTTTTTTTAATTTTGGAATACGTTTTAAAAAATATCAGTCTAAGTTCTCTCTTTTATGGATACGTAGATTTTTCTTCACATAATTTTTATATTTTTTTGCAGGGAACCCAATTTCAACTTGAAATGACATAATAATGTTTATCCTTGTCAAAAAGTTGATTATAGATTATATCTCGACCACAAAGTAGATTATCAATTATATTTCAACAACCATTAATTGTTATTGCCAAATTTCATAATATGCTCTGCTAATTGCTCCCTCAATTTCACATCCTCTTAATAGCTACTTTCTTCCATTGTTTTCTTACCTTATTAATCCCCAACATTTTTATGGTCTTTTCAGATATAAATACAAATTGTCTCCACTTAGACTAGCTATTGATCATTCTTTGCAAAAAAAAAAAAAATACTCGTATATTTTGCACTCATATATTGCTCTTGTTAGTGCTTTTTATTAGTGAGTGTGTAATCTCTTTGGGTTGAAGAAGAAGAAGTTTGTTGTATCAAGGATAGATTTCTTAAGGTGAAGTATCCCCAAGTATGTGAAACTTGTAAATCCAAATTTTTACCTTGTAATGGTTCTCCAAGCACCCTTTAAGTTTCTAAAAAGGTTTGAAACTCGTGAAATCAAATCCTTGAATTGTACAGTCTTCCAAGTATGCAGTCAAATTTGGTAAATCAGTGAAAATACCGAACAAGTTACTTCGAGACTATACTAGGCACAAAAAATTCGTGGTTTTTCAAGTATCCACTCTTTGCTTTTATGTATTTCATTTTTAGCATTAATACTTCGATAAACTTTGGGGTAAAAATGAGCTCTTGCAACCCAATTCACCCCTCCAGAACAAGGCACACACTCTAACAATACTAAATTTCACCTTAACAATCGGTACAGTTCAAATAGGCAATTCAAGGGGTCACAATCTCTAGTTTGAGCACAAAAATTTGCAACCCCTAGCTGCATTCATAATTGCATACAGCATACATGTCACAATATGTTTATTTCATACTCTCTCAAGATCCATTTCATTATAATTAGCTTTGGGATAAACCTGGGTTCCACCAACATATGTTGCTTGGACTTTGGTTGTTGTAGATCCCACACCTTCAGCATTTGCAAAGGAGGAATCCCAAGAATCAGCAGACAAAACCACAAAATCTGCCCACTTTCCAGGAGAGAGTGATCCTACATCTTTCTCAAGGAAGCATGCCCGGGCGGCTGAGATTGTGTACCTGCCAGTTGCATTATCAAGGTTGTTTCACTTTCATTGTTTTACCTTAAATTCCACTCCCGGAAACAAAGCAAGGGCAAAGAAAGAAAAAAAAAAAAAGAAAAAAAAGTTTGTTTGTAGGTTTATGATCATCATACGCATCGACTGCCTCCTTTAGACTTAAGCGCTCAGATGGAATCCATGGCTCCTCCCGTTGTTCGCGGCCTGGAGGAGGTACTCTTTCCATTGCGGTCTTGATGCTTCTCAGTGGATTGATATCAGCTACCTACAACCAAAGCAAAGATAAAGAGAGTAGAAATAATTTGACTGGGGAACTATGGGAAAATATAAATATCAAATTTGTATTGATAGTAGCATTCATACATACTGGCCAGTCAGACCCAAATGCTAATTGTGCATTGTTTGCGAGGAGTGACTTAAATAAATAGGACCCTTCCTCTGCCCTCTTCAGCCCAAGTTTCTTGATTGCAGAATCAGCATCGTCCAATAAGTGGTCTGGCTGTTTGTTGTTAATTGGTATTCAACTATATAAATATATTGAGCATAAACATGAGAGTGCATATGCTACGGAAATTTAACAGAAGACAGTTATAGTTGCATTAGTCACTACTCAAGATGGATTTCTGATATTGCAATCGATCAAAGTTTCCTGTATTTTTTTCCCTGAAGAGCTAAGTAGTTCCAATAAAGTGCCTATTTTCTACAAAAAAATCATTTACAACCCAACCCGGCAACTAAAAGAGAAAAACCCCAGAAAAATAAGCCTCTTATCGAAACTTTGGTGAATCACAAACAATACAAATGAGTTCACATATGATGAAGGCAAAGAGGGAACCTGCACTGAAGCAACTATTGCTTGCTCACCAAACCGTGCAACACTCCCAGTGGCCAAATGTTGAGCATGTTCAATCTGCAAGTAGTTGCAGTTGCTAGTAAAAAAATTACTTTTTAAGTTCTTTGAATGATGTTTTAGGCGTTAGCACACAAACTAAGAAAGCAATGATTTATTTTTTTTCTAAAATTAAGGTATAGTATAGTATGACTAGAATACCCCTATTACTCCCTCCGTTTGCAAAAAGGCTTCCTACTTTGACTTGGAGCCAAATTAAGGAAGTGTTAAATTATAGTCGACTTCCAATTTTGCCCCTGATGTGATGGGTAAAAATAAGATATGATGGATAGATTATTAGAGAAAAAGTATGATGTGATAGATAGGGTATGAAAAAGTAAGGGTAAAAGTGGTTTTTTAATGGAAAGTGGAAGTGTTTTGTTGGAAGTGGAAAAAATGAAAGAGGAAGTGTTTTTGAGAACGGAGGGAGTAGTATTTTTAGCACAATGTAGTTTCATGGATGTAGAAAGGTGATGGTGGAAAATGATCAATTACTGCTCTCTTAATATCCTAAAGAGAGATTTATTAGAGGTTCTTTTCCCCCTCTAAAGTGAAAATTAAAAGAGTGCATATATATATTATTTCTCATAAATCGAGGCAACAAAGAAAGCTAGAAATTGACTGGTAAAGTTCTTGGGCTTGAAAGCATTACCCTAAACCGCCGATCCTTGCTTTGATTCTCAGAGGCCACTGAAGCATACATATCCAAGATTAAGTCATTGGCTCTGTCCCCTATAGCATGAATGGCAATCTGAATTGTAGATAGATATATTATATTATCTGACAATAGTGCATAAGTAACACAAGAACCAGCAATAAAATCTAGGAAAGATAGAGCACCTGAAGGTCAGATTTATCTGAAGAAAGTGTCATGTTATATATCTGATCCAAATCCAGTAGTTGTAGTCCATAGTTGTGAGGCTCATCAACATATGGCTGAAGACACAGGAAATGTGTGGTGGCTCATTTCAACCAAAGTGATAGGGGAAAAAAAAAGCAACAGGAGAAGAGGAAGGAGATGTGAAAACCAAAGGGAATAACAAATCAACCGCAAATAAAATAATATGTTTTAGGTGTTCTTGTTGGAAATTTGATTTTGTTTGTCCAAATCCTTAATAATTTGCATATAAATTTAGCCATTAGGTTTGAGTTTGACTGTCGCAAAGCAAGAGAGCTTGAGAGTATTATTGAGAGAAAGTTGTGAGAGTTGAAGTGTCTTTCTTTATTTGGGTTTTGGGGTGTGATGAATGTTCCTTAGGAACATTTGGGCTCCTATCCGTGGGTATTTGGGTTGAGAGAATTTCTCTCATTTGTGGGATTATGCCCAAGCCCAAGTTGTAACTCCTTCATCTACGGAGACGCGGATAGTGGAGTTAGTTCAGTACTATGTGAAGTAGGCCAATTGCCAACATAAATCTTGTTCTCTTTCATATTTGTGTTTGATTCCATTTGTCACGTAATTCTTGTTAGGTGATACTATATTCTTTAAATTATTCAGGAAAATTTTCGTCAGCAAGACAATAAGAGTCGTAGGTGGATATTAAGAAACCTCCTAGGAAATTTTCCTTGTTTAATTTTTGGTACATGTGTTCACATTTGGTGGAAAGTTACCCGATTTCCACAATTCCACAACAGAGAAATTTATTGCAGTTAACTAAATCTATGACAAGTACTAAACAGCCCTTCTTCATTCCCAAGTATAAACACTATTTCAGATAGATCTAAATATATGCAAGACATTTTTAAACCAGCAGAGAGCAAAGTCTCATAATGCCTTAATTGATGCGCTTTTGGAAGAGAGATGACATTGGAGAAAAACAGAGCAATCAACTGATTTTAGTAAACAACAACAACAACCCAGTTAAATCCCACAAGAGTAGGGTCTGGGGAGGGTGTGTGTACGCAGACCTTACCCCTACTCGAAAGTAGAGAGGCTGTTTCCAAAGAGACCCCCGGCTCAACGTCGAAAGTTGCAATCAACTGATTTTAGTATCTGACCTCATAAAACAATGCACTGTTAGATCCCAAAGATCCATCAGCAAAAGCCTTCACACCACCCAAGTGAATCCATTGGCTCAGGCTACGGCCAACCTTCTTTACAAAACCCTGACGCATAAGGATTTTGTTTGTGAGAAAACTTATCCACATAAATAAATACGGAGTATAGAACAATATGTTTAAGGTTTCCCATTCAAAAGGAATGGAGCAGAAACATGCATATATTGCTGCTTGAAGAAACAGGGAGGAAAACATAAGATAATTTCTAGCTGCATATATTTTTTGTGTGCCCTTCCGTTCTCATCCATACTGATTGAAGTAAAGACTCAAAAGCCTTCACTCCTTCAGGTTCTCCTTCTCCTCATTTTCAGCACACAAAAAAAGTACTCCGTACAAAGTACACATGCATTCATCATCTATAAGTCAAAAACCACATGTGACCTGTAACAAAGAAAGTACCTACTTAAATCTATCCATGATTTGGTAAATTTTTAATTCGACTAATCCATATAACTTCCTAAATACCTCCAAGCGTGCCCAGGTCTCCAATGGAAAGAATAAGCAAACACGGATCACCATATTTCCTGACAGATCAGCCCATTGGTACACATCTGCATTTCGGGTGCAAATGATGGGGTTAGCAACTTTACATTCGACCAGATGTGTCATTCTCTGAATATGAATTAAAAAAGTAGATAGTGAAAAATTATTATGATTGGTTTTTCATGCAATGACAGAATTCTTAATTTCAATACTGTTGTAGGTTCTGTACACATCTGTTTGATAAATGATAATGCCAATGTGTGTGTGTGTTTGTTTGTGTGTGTTTTCCCTCAACGTTTCACTACTTTTGGAGATATTTTTATCACAAAGTAATTACTCCCTCCGTCTCACTATTCTTGTCCCATTTTACCTTTTCTGTTTGTCCCATTCCATATTTAGTCATATTTTTGTGGTTCACCATCATTCTTACTTTATATTTCTTTTTAACATCAATATCAACCACACAAACTAACTTTTCTTAATTTTGTGCCACTCCTCCATGTCCCAAAAATAGTGGGACGGAGGGAGTATTAGAGTTTAATAAAAGTGTAAAGTGTTCCTTGTGACTAAAATCCTATAAAAAAATATAGATGCCAAAAGAAGAAGAAACTATTGCCATGCAAATAACCACTGCAGTAATGTTGGCAATGTTTTATCTGGAATGAACCTGAAAGATCCTCCCATGGGAGTTCTGCAGATGAACCAGGGAAGTATCTCCCAAAATCGACTACTGTTGTCACACCCCTCATCACCGCAAGGCTGCTTGCCGATAAAAAAGCTTTCCTCCTTTCTTCTACTGAAGGTTCAGGGATGCAGGAAAACACAAGCTTCATTGCAGAATCTATCAACAAACCAGTAGGTTCTGCACATGATGATCACGAATTAACCAAGAATCTTGCTTAGTTTTTTAGAGAGTTAAACTTTGGTTGCTAACTTCACAGCAAAAAGAAGTTTAAAAGCGTGATTGAAGTGCTTCATCTCTATTTTGCTAATTTAAGTGTACAGCCATAAATTTATATGTGCTTCTGCACAAGATAATAAAATAGACATTGGGTTCACCTCCATCACTGTTTTTCATTATAGCTCCTCCGTCTATATCCTGTGTGTCACGAGATATTCCAGCAAGTTTTAGTGCCAAGGAGTTTGCCAAGCCCATATGTCCATCCATCCTTGATAGCCAGACCTAGGTATGATCTAAAAGCATGAAAAGAGTGCCTAATGTGGCTTCCTATGCAAATGAATGCATTGTGTTTATTATAAGCATTTTCTTACAGGATTCTGAGGTGTAATATCATCAATCCAAGAAGCCATTGGCAAATCTCCTCCCCAAAGATCATTGTTCCACCCACCACCCAATATCCATGATCCGGATTTTATACCTGACAAAATCTACAAGTGAGACCAGAACAAAAAGGGGAAGGAAAAAGACAAGCAGGTATGTAAAATACTTGAGTAAAGTTATAATGAGGTGTAGTCTTCGTAAGAACCTCTTTCAGATTTTATTATCAGGAGTTCAATAAATCTAAATAATTCTTATTGAATTAATATGCCGTTTCACATATGTTCTATTTTGCTTTGTTTTCTTTTGCATTGTAAGAAGTGCAGGTAATTATAGAATGCAAGTAGCCAAGTAAACTGAAGTCGATAAATTGAAAGTAACTCTACTTATTCTCTAGTAAAATAGATCAATATATTGATCTTAGAAACACAACCATAAGCTGCAAGGGTGAAAAGGACATTTACTTGTTAATGCATCATTAACTTTGCTAACAAAAAGTTCTCTTCGGTTAACACCGCGCAGTTCCACTCGTGCCATCTATTCCAGTTTCATTTTCAAAACAAGAAAAAAAACATGCAGTTCAAATGTCCAATCAAGATACACAATGTGAACAATTTCACAACTCTAAAAAGAGTGCCTAACAGCAAGCAAGCCAAAGGCAATGTAAACATGCATGATGCATGGTAAGTGAAATACCACATTTCACAAAATATATGAAAGGGAAAACATAGGGACTGATATAAAACCTGAAGTCCTCCAAAGATAAAGTGCACATGAGAATCAATAAATCCTGGAACCACAACTTTTCCATCTGCATTCAGCTCCTTAGTCGCAAATCCAGCCAAATCCTGTGTTCATATAATCATATATACATATATACACCATTATAAAACTAACTTTACAAAGCCTTGACCCTCTTAGTGCCTAGTTATGAAACATGTTTAGCGTCTAAACTTGTGACATTATCATTATCATCAGCACCTTATGAAAAAAACAAGTCAAGTCAACACAAAGAGAAAATTACTGGATGCTGGATGAGAATATTTAAGGTTAATAATAGACTTGGCTCTCATCTCATACGTGAGCATATTGTATTGCTCAATCCAGACTAAACCATAG
>OOIL02005488.1:233577-261493 GCA_900332095.2 Cuscuta campestris
CCTACGGGTCTTCTTCCCCTTGTGTTGGGAAGTGGCAGCGTGTTCGGCATGGAGACCGGGCGGAGCTTTGCCACCTCCGGCGCCGGGCACGTTCCCACCCATAGCGGAAAGTGCCGCAACGGCTGCCTGGAGCTGCTCCGCGGTCACCCCCAAGCCGAACAGCGCTTGGACCGCGTCTGGAGTCGAGCCGATACCTCCCGTGCCGTTGCCGCTTCCCGGCGCGTTCTCCTCGCCAACGACGTGGCTGGTGGTGGGGACGTTGCTCCTTGTTTGCACCATTCTCGCGTTCGGGAGTTAACCTACGAGTATGTTCCTCTCCTCTCAACGAGAGCACCAATTTGATGGCTATAAACCACCGAGAGTATGAAATAATATAAAGTTTTAGAGAGAGAGTGTGTGTGCGCAAAGTGGGAGTATATTGAATTCAAAATTCGGTCCATTACAATGAGGGGTGCCACCCCTTTTATAGGGGGTGCAATACACTAAGTCAAAGCTCTCTGTTCGAGGCCCGTCGTCTAGCGGACGTCACCTGCTCTTACGTCTTGTCCCTTTCATCCTATCGCTTTCACCAAGTCTTCGTTGAACGTCGTTTTCCGCACGTCTTGTCCCTTTCATCCTATCGCTTTCCTCAAGCCTCCGTTGAACGTCGCTTTCCGCATGTCATTGTCGCGAGGCTCGGGCTCGGCTTGGTCGGCCGAGTAGGAAGGACGAGCGGAGCGCAGAGCCGGGCAGGAAGGATGAGCGGAGCGCAGAGCCGGGCAGGAAGGACGAGCGGAGCGCAGGGCTGGGCAGAAACGTCCAAGCCTAATCCTTTGGAAATTTATGCTGATGTCAGCCCTAGGCTGGTGTGGGGTTATTCCCCATCAGCGTGTGACACGCAATTGCCCAATAAAGTACAAAATTGAGAAAGCAGGTACAAAAATACCAATTACAAATAGAAGTTTACTGATGAAACGAGTACTTACTCGACGACCAACTTGTGACATCTGCCTTGTATTAGGTCGCACTAATTCGTAACCAAGATTATGTCATTTCATGTTATTGGTAGTGGCATAACACTTTCAGAGTATGTATTTAATGAGTACTTCACCTCATTGTTTGCATGCAATGAGTACTCCATCTAATTGTCCACATTTTTGAACTTGTCATTCCAATGGGCCAAAAGGATAAAGTTATCACCATAGTCCATTTATTTGCAATGTGAAAAAGATTTATAAGTTGGTGTGTGAGAATATATTTTAAGAAGATTTTAGGTGTGTAGTGAGATTGTGAGACATATGCTCCAAATATATAGTAGGAATTGGGGATGAGGTTATTGTATTATGTGGGAGTTGTCTTAGGTGGGAGTTGTGTTTGGAGAGAGTTGTGTTAGATAGGAGTTGTGTTAGATGAGAGTAAAATAAGTTGTTGATTTTTTTGTAGGTTGGAGGTGTGTTGGTGCAAAACTTATTGTATTAGGTGGGACTAGAGATTGGTGTAAGATTTTACCCCTATTAGATGGGAGTTGTGTTAGATGAGAGTAAAATAAGTTGGTTTTTTTGTAAGTTGGAGGTGTGTTGGTGCAAAGACTTATTGTATTAGGTGGGAGTAGAGTTTGGTGTAAGATTTTACCGCTATTATATTTTGGGAGAGTAAAATGCATGATTTATTGTGTTACGTAAGAGTAGAGATAGGTCTAAGATTCTATTTTATTAAGTGGAAGTAAAATTAAGTGCAGGATTTATTGTGTTAGGTGAGAGGAGAACAAGGTTTAGGATTAATAAACCAAAATTTAAATGTTTTAACCCTAATGGTATAAGAAGTACCCTTGGTACCATTTAAAACTCCTAACAGTTAAAGTAGTACCGCTAGTATTCAAATTAATTCTTACTAGCACTAGCCGGGAATGGTTTTTCAAAAGCATCACTACCTAGGAATTAGTTCCAAGAAATCAAGTTTGATGCCAATGTTAAAGTTTTAGGAAGCTACTCAATATTGGAAGAGTGAGGGAGAGTTTGGAAAATACTATGAACCCACTAATGGAGGAATGAACTATACATAGCAAGACATAAAATAGAACAGAGAGGGATAGCAAAGGTTATTTCATTTCTTGAATGCCAACTCTATTGCCGGCGATGTTTAGAGTTGGCAAAGACAAGAAGTGGCAAAGGGGTAAGATCCGAGTTTGATTTTTGACAACTGCGCTGAGAGGCAATTATGTTAACCATAAGGCCTCTGTTAGTACTGGTGCAAGCTTCACTCTTTACCACTAATCTACGATTAAAATCCAATTTACTTCCTCTCAGTAACCGTCTGAAAGGTCTAAGGGGTCCTCGGGATAGAATTCGTCATTTGAATGCCAACTTTACAAGTAAAGGAGTATTTATCAACACGCTACCACTCAACAAACCAACAGAATCTAATATAGACTCTAAACCACTTTTAAGAACTTGTACTAACCTTTAAAAAAACTAACTTTGTTTTAATGAGCCAGATCTTGATGCATGTATATGCTCTACTTTGTTGTAATCAGCCATGTATTCACTTTTGTTCACAAATTACATTGAACAGGCCAGATTATTACATTTATTCAATACATCTTTCATATTTTTAAGAGATTTGATAGTGTGTATTTTGATATTGAGTTCAAAAAATATTTTAAATGTGATGAGTAACATGCAAGATTTGATAGATAGATTAATAATGAATAGATTAATATGATAAGTAAGTTAAGAAATACTCCAGGTAAAAGAGACTTTTTAATAGAAATGAAATTTTTTTGAGATAGATTAAAAAAAGGAAAAAAGATTTTGTGGACAGACCAAGTATAAAATAAACTTCCAGAAAATTACTCACAGATAACGCAGGTTTTGTCAAAATAAGTCTCAAGTCCCTCTATTTTCAAGAAGACAACGGAAGTCCTTATATTTTGTTGTAATGACTGGGATGTGAGATTCCACCTAATATTTCATCCATAAACGTAAATAAATGTATTTTTTTCATTTTTTTCCTAAATATTTTAGGGTAATAAATCTTAGGTCACTCCTTTTTTTATTTCTTTATTTTTCTTTTTTTTTTGCTACTCTTTTTTAAAGTGTTATTTTAGAATTTCTTCTATAAAATCAGATAAAAATTCAAAATTGTTTGTATTATATTAAAATAAATGAAATAAAATATTTTCTAAAAAAGAAAAAACCGAATAATGAGAAAGTAAGAAAAACGGTAATGGAAAAATAGGAAAAAAATACATTTATTAACACTTTGGATGAAATATTGGATGAAATATCCCTCCCAGTCATTACAACAAAATATAAGAACATCAGTCGTCTTCTTGAAAATAGAGAAATCTGAGAGTTATTTCGATAAAATTCGCGTCACCCGTAAATAATTTTATGACAAACTTCAATATTTCAAGTTTTTAGATATGGGAGCATGTAGAGCGAGAGCTATGGCTGGACTATTTGCGTTTACCTACTCAACAAATAAAAGAAAGATTTACACATCTTTGGTTCAAATATTATGGGAGAAAATAAAGAAAATGATTTCCTAGAAAAATGCTAGGGGTACACTAAAAGTGTACCCCATTTGGCCCCCACCTCCTCCATTACCACAAAAAAAGACAAGATATTTTTAAAAAATTAAATAAATAAAAATGAGGTAAGAATGAGTGGTAGAAAGAGGTGAATGGACAAATAAAGTACACCTTTGGTGTACTCCTAGCATTGCTCTTTTATTTTGCTCTCCAAAATAGGAGGAATTTTATTTGCTTCATCTTAGTAAATTTTATATTTGCATTTTCTTTTCCTTGTATTTTTATTTTCTTTTCCTCTCAAGCCTAGTGAAGGACATGGTACTTGTTCAGTTCGACTATGGTTCTGTAACCGTCGGTTCCAGATACGAAGGGAGGAGAATCGTAACCGACATCGACGGCATGATCTGTCCACCATAATGATCTGTCCACCATAGATCTTCCCAACACTACTCACAAGATCAAGCTTAATTCACTTTGTTAGTTTATTTTTACTACTCATTTAATTTTGTAGAACTTTACATGTAGTTTATAAAATTGACGGAGAGAGAAATATTTTATAAAATTGTAGGCTAATCTTTGTTTTTTAATATGTTAGTAGGTGATAAAAAAAGTGGTAGATTACCATCGCCTTCAATTGGAGCATCATAAATCTTCACTTCCATCTTTTTAAATTAAGATGTTCAGATCTCAATTGATTGTTACTCTTAAACATGAACGGAGCATTACATATAATTAGGCTTTGTAATTGCATTACTTGGCAGATTAGTTCATATGAACAAATAATGTACAGAGTTCGGTAAGCAGATATTGTCCACGGTTGGGATCCTTGTTAAGGAAACCCAACAAAAACAACCGGCCAGTAAACTCGGATAAACAAAACATGTTGATATGGCTACAGCCACCTTGGCAGTCAAGATCCTGGGCACAAAATCCACAAATAGCCCTAATCTTGGTACATGTAGCCATTACAAATTCCTAATTCTACTTAACCCCAAAATCATGTAATTTCCATGGAACCCAGATTCCAGCATTTTGGAACAGAAAAAAAAAATGGAGAAGCAAGCGAAATCAATATTTCAAGAACGAGAAGAGGAGAAGTTCTGGTAGTTCCGCATGACACCGGCGCGATATTTATATAGGGTAGTGAGACGGATGATGAAACCCTAATAAACCGCAGTTGTGCTCTTTGGGCGTTGTATTAATCATTTAGGCCCAATCCGAATGTGTTTTCTAGAATTAGTATTTGGGGGCGTGTATCTTAACAACCTCACAATTTGGATGTGTTTGCTGAACAAACAAGATATGACTTTTGATACTTTAAAATAATATGGAGTATCAGATCTTTTTTTTTTGTGTTTGGTGAAAGTGTGAAACCAAAATAGACATTGAATTTGGTATCTACAGATATCATGCATCTTCCATGAAGGGTTTCGAAATCTCTCGAATTTTAGAGATATCAATATGGGGGTTCGATATCTTTCTCAACCGTTGATCATTCTCCACCATCGGTTATCATTGTCACTTCCAATCACCTCCGTTGTCGGTCATCCTCACTTATGTCGGTCATCCTCACTTATCACTAATTAAATCATTATTTTAAGTCTCTTTAAACAAATCCGTTTCAAATTTTAAAACTTATATCATTTCTCACAGATTTCATAACTCATATCTTATGGCATCTCCAAAACTCACCAAACGGATCCTTAATTTTAGTATTTTGAAAAAGTTGTCTGATGACAATGTTTAACTTTTGTATTTTTAAAGTAAATTTGTATGATATAAAAGTTATCTGAAATATTAATGTTAATTAAAAAAATCATTTTACAAATAAGTTCTTGGAAAAATAAGTATTAAGTAGCGTTTCTCTATAATTGTAAGTTATTTTTAACTTATAAGTATGTTGATACCATGTTTTTCTATATTTATAAAAATGAATTATAAACTACTTATATAAGTTATAAATGGTTTGTTAGCAATAAACCAATAAGCAGTGATGGTGTATTCCACCCAGAACCGGTCAAAGAAGACGTTCAAATACTCAACCGGTCAAGATTAATTTTTCAGGATGGGAGACCAAAATCGCCAGAAAAACAGTATTCGATTGCCCGAAAAGTTGACCGGTACAACTTCGGATAGGCTACATGTAGTGGAGATAACTCATTCCTTCCAGTTGCGTCTTGTCTTAGTTTGAAATAATCTGAATGATTTTCCAAATCCATGACAATGCAAAGATATAAATATCTCCGCATTCAAAGTCGACGGTGAAATGTTTCTGCACCAAATGTTGGATTAACAGAGAAGTAATCACGGACAAGATGATCATGCCCCTTCCCATGTTCTCGATCCAAGTATTTTCTTTGATGTACTCTACTTGAAGAACTTTGAGATGCACAGAGCTCTTCCTCCTTGATTATAACAAGCATCTCTCTATTTAACTCATCATCTGCAGCTAGTTTTCTTCTAAAATTTTTCTACATCTCAAATATTTCATGTTCACTTGGAATATCAGACATATGAATGGATATTGTATGGTTGAGAAAATGACAAATAATGCTTCACAACCCTTTTACTCATATACTGTGTACATGCCACTTTCAAGCGATTAGTTGCAACCATTACTTTACTAAAAACAACATAAAGCCAATTCAAAATAATTAAGAAAATTGAATATAGAGTGCATACTAAAACCATTCAATCAAGATTAAAAAGTACAATAGTATAATTTGAGGAAATAACTATATTCTTCAAATCCAGCATGTAACACCCCGAAACCCGATTTAGTATTTTAATTAATTTATAAAATTAATCAATTATTGAGCCGGTCAATACGAATATTATTTTCTAATTTGCCTTAATAACATGAGGGTTTATCATATGTTGTAGAGCTCGCTGTTCTGAACCCGTCTGCGCAAACAGATCGTAAATCGAACTTATTGGGCCCAAGATACAATTATCGAATAAGGTAATTGGACTTAAATTTATCCTAACTAGTTATGTCCTGTTCTTTAGGACTGTAAAAAAAAGTTGGATGTTGGAAGAAATTGGAAAAAACTGGAAGGAACTGGAAGAAACTGGAAAAAACTGGAAGGAACTAGAAGAACTAGAAAAAACTAGAAGGAACTGGAAGAAACTGGAAAAAACTGGAAGAAACTGTAAAAAACTATAAAACCTAAAAAAAACTTTAAAAATATTTATTTTAAATTATTTTTATTATAAATTATTATTATTATTATTGTTGTTGTTGTTGTTGTTGTTGTTATTATCATCATCATCATCATCATCATCATCATTATCATTATCATCATCATCATCATAATCATCATCATTATCACGTTATCTTAGTGAATGTCTTTAAGATATAAAAAAGTATTGTTATTTTTTAAATACAAAAAACTATTTTTACAAAAAATAATTATAATATAAAGTTAGCATAAATATAAAAATATTAAATTTTAAAAAGGCTGTGTAGTTATATTGCACCTCAATTTATTTATGTAGTATTTATTTTAAATAATATATTTGTAATTATAATTTATATATTAAAACATTTTGTTTTAAATATCATACATGTCACATAATCAAAACTATTGTTTCTTTCATGATTAACATTTTATTTTTATTGAATTCCTATTTTTGGAATAAAGACATAGAACTTTTTTGTTTATATTTTTTATGTTTTACTCATATTTTAGTCTTTTTCTCTAAGCTCTTTTGACTTACAATTTTTTTTATAAAAATTAGAAAAATGAGCAATTTTTAAGTAATAAAGGGAAAACTAAGATGTCTTATAAAAACTTATATTAATAAAACATTCAATGTAACTATTTTATCCATAATTTTTTAGTATAAGCTAACATATTGATGTTTTCCTGTTTTATCATGTAGACTAATATACAAAAAAAATATCTTAATCATATTAAAAAGTTGAAGAAAAAAATAATAAGTGTGAATCATAAAAATAGTGAGATGAAAAAAATAATTTATACTATAGTTATGAATATAACAGTTGTGATAATAATAATAATAATAATAATAATAATCACATTGAAATATATCATTTTTGGAGTAATTGGTTGAGGAGTAGAAAAAATTTGAAGAAAATGAGAAAAGTTGGAAGAAACTGGAAGAAACGGGAAAGAATCGGAAGAAACTGGAAGAACTTGGAAGAAACTGGAAGGAACTTGAAGAAACTGGAAAAAACTGGAAGAAACTGGAAGTTAAGAGTTCAAGCTCTAAAGAAGAGGCTCTTAGTGTAAATTAGATCTAAAAATCTACTTCTATTTAATTATATACTCCCTTCGTCCACTTAAGATCTTCTAATTACGTGTTACGAGGCTTGACCGACTTTATTTTCAATTCAATTTAATTGATTATAGGAGTAAAATTTTAAAATAAAATTTATATAGTAATAAATTACATGAAAAGTTCTACCAAACTAGAGGTGACAAGACTATATTATTTTACGAAATGACTAGTAAAAATGAGCAAATAAAGTGAGTAAAGTTTGACAATGTGAATAGTGTCTGGAAAGATATATATGGAAAGAGGGAGTACTAAATAGCCTTACCTGCCCGACTGTTTTGCTTCTCTGGCCATACGATCGCCCGGCGGTTTCACAGCAGCACGCATCGCCGCCGACCTCCGTTCCAGGGAAACAACGCCGGCCGCCGTCCCCCTCACTTCCCTTCCCGCCGGTGTGCGCGAGCCGAAAGTTAGTCCGGCGTGGAGCAGCGGCGTTCTCCTCTTCTCCGATCCAAATTCTAAATTCTTCAATTTTCGAGGTGAGTCGTGGTTCTATACCTAGATTTAGTGCTAATTCATTGATTAGGACTTTCTTAGTGGATAATCTTGAAATTTGGTCGTGGAATTGGTTGTTTATGGTTGAATTGGCGTGGATTGATTGGGGGGGGGGTTGTTGCCGCTCGTTATTCCGGCGAAACGCCGGCGGAAGTACGGCCGTCTTCGGCAGCGGTCTGGTGACAGTTGGGGGGTTCCAATTGGGTCAATTGGAGCTAATTGGGCGCAATTGGGTCCAATTGGGTTCAATTGGGTCCAAACGGGTTCAATTGGGTTCAATTGGGCTAGTTGAATTCAATTGGGTGCAATTGGGTTTGGTTGAACTGTTTTGGGCTAATTGATGGACTGTTCGGGTTGCTGTGAACCACCCAACGCCCAACGGGAAGACAAGCAAAGGTAGGCGAACAAAAAGAGGATGAAAATTATGGATAATTACTGTTAAAAAAATAAAAAAAACTTTTAAAAGGCAAAGAAAAGAATCGTTGCTAGGAGAAAGCTATCAAGTGGAGCTCATCCTATCCAAGAATCCAACTTTACCACTTTTTGTCTCCTCATCTCTCCCTGGTGGTTAAAGTTAGGTTTGTAGCTTTAAAGTTTAAACCCACCCTTCAAGGCCTTAATAAGTTTTCATTCATAGTTTTAAAAATCGGACGGGACCGGCCGGTTCGAACCGTGAATCGGCGAACCGGTGGTACAACCATTCCGGTCCAGCCCTTTGAACTGTAACAAGCTTCAAACCAGTCTCAACTGAGGCGAACTAATGTGAACCGGCCAGTTGAACCAATTTTTTTCTTTCTTTTTTTGTGACTTCCAGAACAGGCCTCCATGGGGGTTTGAACCCAAAACCTCTTATACATTTGGTTAGGTTCCTAACCATCCAAGTAAGTGTGTTTTTTTGTTACAAGTTCACTTAATCTTTTATAATATTTCATAATTAAAAAAAAGATTGAATAAAAATTTCTTTTCAATTTTAAAAATATAATATTATATAGCTATGAGTCAAACACAAAATCATTGATATTATTGATACTATTACAAAATGCATATCATGCAAATATTTCATTTGAGTGTTTTTAATATTAAACAACTTATTTGAAAAAAATAAAATTAACTCTTTAGTTATAAAATTTTTAATATTATTTTTTTTATATGTAAATATTATTTTTTAGCTTAGTAAAATAACTCAAGTATACGAATATAATTTTAGCCAAATGTTATAAATTACATTCTTTAGGTATTTATAAATGAGAATGTGTGTGTGTCTACATGTATGTGTTTGTTCATATATATATATATATGTATGTATATGTGTGTATATATATATATATATCTATATATGTATGTGTATATATATATATATACATACATACATACATACATACATACATACATACATACATATATATATATATATATATATATATATATATATATATATATATATATATATGGGCTCGTTAACAAGCAGGGGCCCGAGGCCCGTTAACCGTGTGACTACCCCGGGGCTCGTTAACACCCGAGGTAGATAACCCACGTTAGTAAGCCCAACCCCATAAGCCCAAATCTATTTCCCAGGGGGTCACCCATTAATTTGTTCTACTCCCATGCCAGCATGCTTAACTCTTTAAAATTCCCCCAAAGTTGCCCCTTCTGAGGATCGAACCCGGGTCGTAAGGTTCCGCATTCAGATATATATATATATATATATATATATATATATATATATATATATATATATATATATATATATATATATATATATATATATATATATATATATATATAAACCCGAAAGAAAACCACCAAAATCGGTGGGGTAAGGCCCAGGCATCCTTACCAAGTAGATTAAAGAGTAGAATGTACAAGAAATGATGTGAGTTGGGCTAAAACTCAACACAGCCCATAATATATATATATATATATATATATATATATGTATGTATATATGTATATATATATATATATATATATAATTTTTAAATATATTTAAACAACTGATTCAACGAGTTGAACCACTAGTTCGATCAGTGAACCAGTAGCTTGACCGGTTCGGTCATCAGTGCGGTTGTGAAAACTATGTTGCCATTGCTTCTTCTCAACGACTCCACTTTTGCACTAGACGAACCGCTGGCCATAATCTCTAGTCTCTACTGCATCGCACCATACTCACGATCACTGCCGTCAGCGGCTCCACGACCATCCGGTAAATCTCTTATCTTTTTCTCCCACACAAAATTCAGCCTAGCGATTCAATCTTCTTCAGTCTTCACAACCAAAACCGCAGATTTCGAAGACTCCCCCTTGTTTCACCGTCGGGAAATTGCCAATTAGGTTATGCTGAACCTTTTCTCCCTGGTTTTAATTGCTTTTCTCATGTGGCTAGCTTTGCTGTTCAGAAGTCAATCGATATTGAGTTCATCTGGCATTAGATTTCGCCTTTTGAAAAATCTATCCAAGATTTAAGGATCATTAAAATTAAAAACGCTTATTCCCAAACCCACCCAACAGAGTGTAACTATTTCATGCTGATACATGCGGTTTTGGTTTGATTTTGGCATTACAGTGTTGGCTTATGCATTTTCCATAGTTCTAATGGGTCCTTTTTGGAACACCGTTTATAATTACTACTCCGTATTAGAGTTTTGTACCTACCTTTTTTTACTTCTTAATTAACCAAACAATATTTTAACATTACCTCCCTAAATGTGCCATATATTACCTACCTCCAATTACCTTCATTAACATACCTCATTTCACCTACATCTATTTTCTCCCTAACAAAGAATAAGGAAAGATTATCAAACTTCATTTTCATTATATAGGCAAAAATTCAAGTTTTTCATTTATAAGAATATAAGATTTAAGAGCAAGAATGCTGTTTATGACTGCTGTTCAATTTGGTATACAATAGCATAAAAAAGCACAATTACCCACTAATTTTACTACCGCCCCTAGCAAATGAAAGAACAGTACAAAACTAAAAAAGTCACATACTTGAATTTGAACAAGGGATTGTTGTTTGGGATTAGCTGTTAGCGGGTAGCGGATTCCCTCAAAGAGTTTGGCTATTGAGTTGAGTGAGAAGGCTGAAATAAAATATTAGTAAGTTAGCGGGTTGCAAAGAAATGTTTGGATTGAGTTTCCCCTGAGTCCAGGACTTAAGTCAGAGATAAAACCCTAGTGCGACGGAAACACATTACTCTTCTGGTAAACAGCAGGCAGGTTCACACAATTAACAGTCAGAAAATCATTTAAAATGAGTTAAATGCACGAATAGTCCCTGTGATCTTTCATAAGTAGGTAAATAGTCTCCAAGCTTTCAAAAGTTTCAAAATAGTCCTTGTGATCAAAGAATCATTGCAAAATCAGTCCCTCTATTAGAGATTTCGTGAAATGTGCATATGACGCGCTTATTATGCAATGATGTGAATAGTGTAACAATAAAAAAGCTAATTTGAAGTTTCATTTGTGATTTCTAAGTTTGAACAATATGAAAATGTCTTCCATCTTTTGGTTCAACTCTCACGACTTCTTCATATCTTCAACAGTGATATTCTTGAATGGTAGAACAATGTTCTATGTGTGCTTGACATTATTTTGTTTTCAAGTAGCTTTATTCTAGGGTAATTTTGTGTGACATAAGAGCTGGAAAAGACCATATCTTGTCTTTAACCACAAAGACAAGGGTAGTTTTATCTGATTAACTTCTTTTTTTGTTACATGCTTCACATTTTCTCACAATACACATGTCATTTGTGTCTTTACATTTTCACGAAAGGACTAATTATGCACTAATTCATTGAGCATAGGGACTATTTCACAACTCTTAAAAGTACATGGACTATTAACCTACTTATGAAAAACCACAGGGACTATTTGTGCATATAACTACATTTAAAATTGTCCCGCTGTTCCTGTCTAGGCTTAAGTGGTCCGAATAATATGAGGAACCTCAGTTGTGCTCAGTTGGTTCGTCTCATAATATTTTAAAAAAATAATAATTCACAATACGTTTGTAAAGGGGTTTCAACTTTGTGTGTGTTGATCTTGACATCTTGTTTGTCTATGAATTTGTAGTGGATGTTGTATATTGAAATTGAAAGAACTTAAAGAAGACTCTTGCTTCATTCAAGCCTAGGCGTTTTTTTGTGCAATTCAAGCCAATGTGTGTTTCTAAAGAAACTTTAAATTACTCCGTAGAATGTTCATTTTTATTCAAATTTTGATTTATACAGTTTTTACTTGAATGTTTTTTAATGTAAATTTCGTTGTGTTTATACACTAAAAAAACAATGTTTCAAGTTAAAATTCTCATTAGGGGTTACTAAAAAATTAAATTGATATAGTTTTAAGTAGACTTGGTTGATTTGATACTCGTTTCTCAAATATTGCATAATATATAAGTTGATGGGGGTCTTTTATCAGGTCATTTATTAAGTCGTTGCCTGGTTAGTGGTTACCGGTTGATCCTTCACCCAATTGGTTGTCCACGTCACCATCTGGTCTGATATTCAGAACATTACCATCAACCACCCTTTAATTCACGGTTGGTGAGGCGGACCCAAAAACATTAGAGATGGTAACAAGGCTAACAACATGACATTTTTAGCTGAACATACAGAAGTTATATATCAGTGGGGTCCGTTTCCCCTATCTCCACCATAGAACCTTTTTTCTCTCTTCTACAAAAAATAAAAATATTCATGCCATGCTGATAATCAGCAAGTTCAACATGACCAGAAGATTAATTCTCAAAATTCACCCATTATCTTCTCAAAAAACAATCTTGTCACACTACCTACCCTTCTCGTATATCCAGAAGCATAGCTATGTTAATGTGTACATGAAATGGAAGCAAGACTTTTACTTAGAGTCAATTGAATCAGTTCACAGATCAATTGAGCTACGGCCCATACTTGCCCTCAAGAACTACATAGTCTCTGTTTCACCTCAAGAGTATTCCATTCCTATATCTGCCGTTTCCAAGAAGGGCATACACTTTGGAGTGCACATTAAGGTTGCTAGGTTCTTGAGGCAATACCCATCTGTTTTCGAGGAGTTTACTGGCCCCGAGCACAATCTTCCCTGGTTCAGGTTGACCCAGAGAGCCATTGAGCTCCACAAGGAGGAGAGAGATGTCTACAGAGAATTTAACGATGATCTTGTTTTAAGATTAAAGAAGTTAATCTTGATGAGCTGTGTTGGTTTTGGTGAGAAAAAGGTCCTTCCTTTGAAGATCATTAAGGGTATGCAGTGGTATTTGGGATTTCCTGACGAGTTCTTGACAGACCCCGAAAAGAATCTTGACGGATCATTTGAAGTTGTGGAAATGAGTGATGGTCTGACAGGATTGGCTGTGAAGAACAACAATCTGAATGATAGGGTGTTGTCTGTGATGCAGAAGAATGCAATAAAAAGAGGTTGGGATAATGAAACCATTCCGTTCCCCATTTTTCCATCTAAGGGATTGAGGTTGAGGAGAAAGATTATAGATTGGTGGGATGAATTTCAGAAGCTTCCCTATATTTCGCCTTATGAAAACTATAACTCACAGATAAGGCCAGATAGCGATGCAGCAGAAAAGCGGGTGGTGGGGTTGCTTCATGAGTTGCTTAGCTTGTTTGTGGAACACTGTGCTGAAAGAAGAAAGATTTTGTGCCTAAGGAAATACTTGGGATTGCCACAGATGGTTCATAAGGCATTTGAGAGGCACACCCACATTTTCTATCTGTCTTTGAAGAACAAGACATGCACGGCCATATTGAAGGAGGCTTACTTTGAGAAAGGGGCTATTGACACTCACCCTCTAGCAAAGGTGAGGAAGAAGTACATCAAGTTGGTGAAAGAGTCCACCTTTATTTTGAAAAGAAGAAGGTTCAGCAATAGGGCATGTGGTGGCGGAAGTGTGAATGTAAATGCTATACATTGTGAACATGACGATGAGAGTGAGAAGACTGAACTTGAAGCTTCCTAGGTAGTGGATTTTCTGGATTAAAGTAGGTCATTGTGTACTTGTAGAGGAGCTCTTTGATTTTGTGGGAAAGAGTTGATTTGTGGGATAAAATCTTGAGAATAAATGCACAAATAGTGGTATTCATGCATATTGCTGAAGGAAATCGTTATGAGCTTGACGAGCTTTGGTTGGAAGTTTATTACTCTTGGTGCAAAAGTTTCAGGTAATCAGTTAAACTTTTCTCTTTTTCATCATTGATTTGCGGAGTAACTATCGTATTGCACCTTAAGAAAGTTGGAAGAATTTTTGCATTATTAGACAGTGGACTTAATTTGCGCAAACAATTTGATTTCATTGATCTATAATATTTAGTCTCTGCTTACTTAGAACCAGAGAATCATAAGTTCAATTGATTTTCGTTTGCCTTTTGCATGGTTGGAATCTAGATTAGTTCTCTACTTGTTTTTTTTAAATGCAGTGGTTTAGGAGCTCTTCAGGTTGATATAATTCATCAATCTGTCCAAAGCTTTTGTGAATTTCCAATCAACGCAAAGTCATGATTCTGATGAATAATTTATTATCTCTGAAGGGAAGAAGTTGAAACTTACTGATCAGTCAATTTTTAGCTGTTGTTTTTTAAATGGTTTATAATTAGCTTTTCATTAATTTCTGCAGTTTCTTGTTCCAAATGCGATGGAAACCAGAGAGACTGAACTATTTCCTTCCTAAGCAAGCATCCAATCAAACCAGCCATATTTTGAATACAACTCTTGCTATATAACTTTTTTTTATCCCCACACTTTAAGGGTCTGTTGGAACATGGAAAATACTCTGGGGAAAAAAGTAGGAAGTACAATAGAGAAGATAAATCTGGGTGAAAATAAAAAATAATTGTACTCAATACATTTGTTTTAAATATTTGTTCACACTCATTTTTTTTAAATTTAAATGCATTCAATCTTTTAAAAACTACTCCATACTTATAATTCATTTTCCTTAGCGTTTTCAACTTTCAAAGGTGAAGAGCATTTTTTCTCTTTCCACGGCATTTTCGAGATCCAAACATACCCTATAGTATTTCTGTGATTCCAGAACTCCGATTCCAAAATTTCAAGGATATATCACAATGTGACCTTTTTTGACCCCATCAGCTTGCAAGAAGCTGCACAAGACCTTGATTACGATGTTTGAGACCCGATGGTTCTGCCTAGTACCTCCAATGCTTTGGAGTTGTTTCCTCTGCTTAAAAAATGCGCAATAAATTCAATCATGGAGTTAAACTTTCTCTGTCCTTCTCTGGAGTGAATTGCATTGTTTGATGATCAGAATGCAGATTCAAGTGATCTTTATAAAGTGTTTAGAGTGCTGGGAAAAACTTTAAGTTCTTGAGGAAATCAAGGAAGGCAAAACCATGTGCCAACTAGACATATAAGACTCCTTAGCTTCCATGGAGTCTTGTATTCCTGTACACTACTTGATCTATTTCTAAAACTGACGAGTTCTTCACTTTCAAAACTTACTGATATTAATATCAGCAAACATGGTACAAATTATGATTTCCCCGCCCCTGGTGCAATGAAAGCGAGAACACTAATATAATATGAAGTTATTGAAAGGAGCAAAGCATTATCGAGTTCTCTGTGGATACACCTCAGTCCCCTCAGCTAAGAAGGGTAATACATCCATGAGAGTTGAATCACAAGTAGACCTGGCAATCGGGTCAATCGGTTCGGTTCCGGTTCGGGTCTTTTCGGTTCGGGTCTCTTTCGGATATATGTTATAATCGGTTCGGGTCGGTTCGGTTCGGGTCAGTTCGGTTCCGGGTTTATTTCGGTTTGATTGGTTTTCAGTTTCGGTTCGGTTTCGGTTCGGGTTTGTATCAGTTCGGGTTTGTATCGGTTCGGGTTTATATCGGTTCGGGTTTATATCGGTTCGGGTTTGTATTGGTTCGGGTTATATCGGTTCAAGTTTGTATCAATTCGGGTTGTATTGATTTGGGTTTATATAGATTTGAGTTTATATCGGCTTAAATTTATATTAGTTCAAGTATAATGTAAACACATGCATACTAATAAATGAATAAATGACATAATAAATTTAGTTAATTTAGTTAACTATAATTTTTATATACTTTCTATAAAAATACAAAAGTATTTTAACTTAAGTAATTAAATACAAAGTAAAAGATTTGTACATGAATGTAGTTACATGGTTTGCACCCATAATTTAAATATGTTTTTTTAGAAACACATTAACATATGTAAAAATATATAGGTAATTCGTTTTCTCCAAATTCATTTGATAAATGAAATATTAATGAATTTGATCAATTTCGGGTCTAATCGGGTTCGGGTCTAATTGGTTCCGGGTTTAACCGGGTTCGAGTTTAACCGGGTTCGGGTTTAATCGGTTCGGGTTTAATCGGATTTGGGTCTGAATCGGGTCTGAATACATTCGGTTCGGGTTCGGTTCGGTTCGGATCATTTCGGGTGTTCGGTTCTATTTCGGTTCTTCAGTTTTCGGGTCAAATCGGGTTCGGTTCCGGGTTATTCGGTTCGGGTTATCGGGTCCGGGTCAGTTTTGCCAGGTCTAATCACAAGGTAGTGTAAATGTGTAATAGAACCATTGCCTAGAAGTCCAAAATCTTCGTCAGACATGTTTAAGACTTAAGAGTTGCCTAATAATCTTATTATTGAGATAAAAATAATAAGATAAAGGCACAAACACCCACTTCCGATTAGCTTCATAGATAGCAAAAGGACCCTTGCTAACAGGAAAAGAAAGTACTGCACCCATCATCTAGTCTTGAAATCCTCTTTCTGCCATCTATTTGCTAGTTTGATGAATGAAACATAATAAGATCTGTACACAAGATTTCTGTTTACACTCTTCACAGTTGGATAAAAAGAGCTGGAAGAAAGTTGGAGGAATTGGAAAAGGTTGAAAGGAGTTGAAATGAATATTACGGAGCATATTGTTTAGTAATATTTGTGTGACTCACATCCATTCTTACTTTTTCTTCCTTTTAAAAATTGATATCAACCACATAATTTTACGTTACTAAATTTGCTTGTCACTAAATCATGCCCCAAAAATAGTGGGACAAAAACAGCAATATTTTATTATTAATGTTAATTGAAAGGAAAATTTGACTTAAACAGTCCAACGTTTGTTCGATCAAACATTAATAATCCAACATCAGTAATCCTACACTACACTTTATTCATTAAAATTCTTAAGTTCTTCTGTATCTCACAAGAATGGCGTGGTGACTAGCAGTGCTAATTTTCATTACAAATTGCTGATCTGGCATGATTTACTTTTTTTGTTTTCTTTTTTAGCGTGGTCACATAAAAGATTTTTTGTTGTTCGGGAGGGGGGGGGCTTTTGAACTCGCTGTGCTTAGAGCATCCACACCATACAAGACAATCACCACATGTCTTTAGGAATGTCTAGGCAGTGGACCTCTGAACTACCAGAGTTTGTTGAGGCACAGCTGCAGAAAATCACAAATTGTGTACAGCAATTAGGTTGCTTGTTGATTCTTGCTCACTTTGAATATAATCTGAATATAATTAATTTAAAAAAAACCTGGAAGATATGAATATCTGTTGAGCTACAACTGATGACTTCTTCATTTACAAATTACAACAATTACTGACAACATAGTTCCTGATTTCTCATCCCACTTGGTGCAGTAAAGGTGATGAGCAACAATACAAAGTAATGGAGATGGACAATGCATTCCCATGTTCTCTAGATAAACCTCTGCTAAATGCTAATAAGTGAAATGATGCAGTCCATGAAAGTTTAATCACAAGGTAGAGTAGTAGGCCCATTGCTTGGAACTCCAAATTCTTCTACAGACATATTAAAGAGTTGTCTAATAATCTCATCATTGATATAAGATAGTGGCACAACAAAGCATTTCTGACCAGCCGTACAGAGCAAAATGATCCTGATTAGCCGATGCAGAGGAATTAAAGTAGCTACCTGCATCATCATATAGTCTTGGGAACAAAATTTTCTCATTGGGTGACTGCAATCTTCTGCCTTCTTTTTGCTAGCTTGATGAGTAGTTTGGAACTGATCATCTAATTAGCTCAAATGAAAGAAAGAAAAAAGGGAGATCTTTTACAGACATATTAAAGAGTTGTCTAATAATCTCATCATTGATATAAGATAGTGGCACAACAAAGCATTTCTGACCAGCCGTACAGAGCAAAATGATCCTGATTAGCCGATGCAGAGGAATTAAAGTAGCTACCTGCATCATCATATAGTCTTGGGAACAAAATTTTCTCTTTGGGTGACTGCAATCTTCTGCCTTCTTTTTGCTAGCTTGATGAGTAGTTTGGAACTGATTATCTAATTAGCTCAAATGAAAGAAAGAAAAAAGGGAGATCTAATGGGAAGATTACAAAATATGTAGCAACCTTGTATCTTGGTTGGACAGATTTGTAGTGTTGGATGAACAAATGTTATATGGAAGTTTGTCTGTTTAGTAAATTAGACTAGGGAAAAGTGGAAAACCATGTTAGCTTCCAGTTGTGTGAGGGCCTTTTATGAGCATCATTCAGAGCAGACAAAACCATGTTATACATAAATGAGGAATGCCACTCACATGGTTTTGTTTCCTAGTAATCTGATTAAGGATATTTTTCTTGAGTGAATAGCATTGACATCTGGCAGTAAGTTGGTCTTAGTCTGTCTCTTTACTTTCATTGAAAGCATGTAGCGGAATGGTGTATATTGACAGCTCTTTCATTATGTTAGGTGAACTTGTGGATGATCCTTCAAAGACAAATCCATGTGCAGTAGTGTCCTATCATGCTACCTAGACTTTCCCGAGTTTCCTCCTATCCTAATCTCTCTTAGCCACTTATTCCACCTCCTAAAAGATCTATATAAACATACATTTCCTCATGTTTTATTCCCCACACTCAACTACATCCTCCACAAAAATCTTATTTTCTGCCTTCTTCAACTTACACTGCATCCTCCCCAACCTGGAACTTGAACATGGCTATTAGTATGGGGCATATTCTCTGTGGCAAGCAAGGCCTAAGAAGGTCTTGTTCAAAGTCAAACAGAGAAATTGAGGTTCTCAAGGGACACTTTGCTGTATATATTGGCTAGGGCAAAAAGAAGTGATTTGTTATTCCGATTTCATACTTAAAGGACCATTCATTCCAATAGCTGCTGAGTAATTCTGAAGAAGAATTTGGGTTTGATCATCCGATGGGTGGACTTACTATTCCTTGTCCCGAGGACACTTTCCTTGACATCATCTCTAGTGTTTAGTATATGCTGATAGTCATTCCGAACTATTTAGTAGAGAGACTTCAGGTAGCTTAGTTTATTATAATCATTCTAAACAATTTTGTACCTAGAAGTATACATGTTCAGTGTTCTTTTTTTTCCCTGATCAGATTGGGAAATAATCTTCATCAGATTTTTTTCAATAGTCATGTATCAATGTATTACTTATAATGAACCCTTCAAGTTTTAGCTAAGGAAGTCCAATACTCCAATTTTTCAAGTCTTTATTGAAAGTATGATTTCATATTAAAATACATTTTCATCATTTGTAGCTAAGACACTGAGACATGCACAAAATCTATAAAGCATGTACTGTGTTGCTTATAAATCTTCCCTTTATTGAGAGGAATTGAAGATTTGCTCAGAATAAAATATTATTGTCTTGAGGTGAGTCCATATTTTGTGCACAACTTCAGACACCATTTATGCAAAAGTTTTATGGTAGACAACTAGACATTAACGCATTTAGATCAGAATGTAATCAATGTATTCATCTTTGCACTTTACACATATAGTGGCATCCAACTTCACTCAATTAATTATTCACCTCATGGGCTTTGAAACAGTACTGCCCTCATAATTACTCCCTCCGTTCGGAATTAGGTGTCCACTTTCTTGTTTTCATTTATCTGGAGTTAGTTGTCTACTTTCCATATTCAATGAAGATAATAGGATGAATTGTCTAAATTATCCTAGAGATAGGGTATGAGCAATGTTCACATGAATGAGTGACAAACACATTTGAAGGACTTACTAGTATTTGACATTTTATACTCATTTATTAAAAAATGAGATTTTTTTAGAAAGTGAACAACTAAATCCAGACGGAGAGAGTATATACTTATATGCAATACATATGTAAATACATATTTTACATTGGAATATACTTTAAGGAGAAAGTAGTGATGGCTGAAGAACATTTTAATTTTTAGAACTATTGTTAAGCTTATCCAGATAAATCATAGTGAACCAGATACAAGGGCTGTGTTTGGAAAACAACTTGTCGAATAGCTTTTGGCATCTTTGACTGAATTTGGCTTGTTTGACTTATCAAACCGCCAAAAGCATTGTTTGGCTAATGGCTTTTTCACTTGGCTTTTTGATCCGAAATGTCAAAATCCGAAAAGCCAAGGGGAATAGCTTTTGAACTTGGCTTTTAGAAAAGTTATTTTTTTAATCATTTTTCTTGAAAGATATTTTATAATATATGTAAAAAAATAAAAGTTAAAAAAATTCAAAAATTTTAAAAAAGTAAATTTTAAATTTTAATTTTTCAAAAAAAAAAAGATATGAGAAAATTAAAAGTAAAAATCATTAAAAAGTTATATATTAATAATTTCTTATGAATCATATGAAAATGAAATTTTATGCTCCACATATTAACGATTTAATATTTACATGTACAAAAATAAAAAACAAATATCGTGTGTGTGTGTGTGTATATATATATATAGATTTTGGTTCTGGTGAGAATGCAATCTTATGAAAGAAATAAGAATGAATCTGGTGCTTTAGATTGTGAGATCTAAGGGTTAGGATTGCATCAAAATTAGGTGCACTAAAATGGTTTTAAAATGCATCATGTCAAAATGCACCAAAATCCTTTGAAAATGCACTATTAAAAAATCTGAGTGAAGGATGCAATATGAGGCGCACGTTGCATCAGATCCAAAGGCTAGATTTTATTCTTATTTCTTTCACCAAGGTGCATTCTCACCTGAACTGGCTCCTATATATATATATGTGTGTGTGTGTGTGTGTGTGTGTGTATGTATATATATGTGTGTGTATATATATATATAGCTATTTTCAAACAGCTAATTTTACCAAACATTTTTAACGATCAGCCAAATTAGACAGCTATTTAGAACAGCCGATACAAACAGCCAACAACCAACAGCTGACAGCCAACATCCAAACAAGGTCAAGAATGGGTGGGTAATAACATGGCCTATGGAACATAGAACATATTTGAAGATTATTAAGCCTATTGTTGGACATAGAAACTATACTACATGTCTGCAATAAAAAAATTCTGCATAGTTTACACAAAAATTATCATTGTTATTGAAACATATTTTTAGGCAATAAGTGCTTACGTATATAGATTGAATTGTAGTTCATTGATAAAAGATTCATTATTTCAGATCATTTCGATGTTTAATATAGGAGGCTTACAAATTAAAGAGCGGAGGGTACATTTTTTTTACTATATGATCAGAACCCACCTTGATATAGGAATCTGGTGAATCATAGACAGTCCAGAAGTCAGAAAAGGGACGAAAGCATTTTTGTTCATATGATATTCAAATTGGTTTTGTTGAGGAAGTGTTCTGCAAGGGACATTGTTAGAGTGGGGGCTATTCATAATATTGTGCTTAGATCATCCACACCATAGATCTTCAGGAGAGTGAGCAGTTGTCAGTAGAGCACTAAACTACCCTAGTTTTCGTTTTGCACAGATGTACATAATCTTAGTCACAAAATCACAAATTATCTGAGGCAATTAGATTGCTAAATGATTTTTGTTTACTATGAATATAATCCGAATAAAATTTATTATATTAAAAACTTGGAACATATGAATATCTGTTGAGCTTCAGCCGATGAGTTCTTCATCAGTTACAAAATGTACTGACATTCATGTCAACAAACAAGTAATTCCTTATTCCTCCGGCCTTCTTGCTAAAGTGGAGACAAGCTAATGAAGCAATGGATTCTCAAGTTCTATGGATAAACCCTTGCTAGTAGTGAAATGATGCAGTCCATGAAAGTTGAATCACAAGGTAGTGTATTATGCCCTTTGCTTATAAGTCCAAAATACTCTTCACACATGTTGAAGAGTTGTGTAATAATTTCATTATGGAGATATAAAAGTGGCGCAACAAAGCATTTCTAACAAGCCGTATAGATAGCAAAATGAACCTGATTAACTGCTTAAGTATAGATCGAATTGTAGTTCATTGACAAAAGATTCATTATTTCAGATCAATTTGATGTACAATATATGAGGCTTACAAATTAAAGAGCGGAGGGTACGTTTTTTTTACTTTATGATCACAATCCACCAAGATCTAGAAAATCAGGTGAATTATAGACAGTAGAGAAGTCCGAAAAGGGATGAAAGCGTTTTCGTTCTATGAGATTCAAAATGGTTTTGTAGAGGAAGTTCCCTACAAGGGACATCGTTGGGGTTGGGGCTATTCATAATATCGTGCTTAGATCATCCACACCCTAGATCTTCAGGAGAGTGAACAGTTGTCAGTAGAACACTAAACTACCCGAGTTTTGGTCTAGCACAGATGTACCGAATCTTAGTCGCAATATCCCAAATTATCTCAGGCAATTAGATTGTTTAATGATTTTTGTTTACCATGAATATAATCTGAATAAAGTTTATTATGTTAAAATATTGGAACATATGAATATCTGTTGAGCTACAGCTGATGAGTTCTTCATCAGTTACGAAATGTACTGACATTAATGTCAGCAAACAAGTAGTTCCTGATTTCTCCAGGCTTCTTGGTGCAGTGGGGACAAGCAAATGAAGCAATGCATTCTCAAGTTCTCTGGGTAAACCCCTGCTAATAGTGATAATATGCAGTCTGTGAAAGTTGAATCACAAGGTAGTGTATTATGCCCATTGCTTGGAAGTCCAAATCTTCCTCAGTCATGTTGAAGAGTTTGTCGAATGATTTCATTAGTGAGATATAAAAGAGGCACAACAAAGCCTTTCTAACCAGCTGTATACATAGCAAAATGACCGTGATTAACTGCTGAAGAGGAAGTAAAGCAGCTACCTGCATCATCTTGTAGTCTTGGGAACAAAATTCTCTCTTTGGATGACAGCAAATTTCTATCTTGTTTTTGCTTGCTCGACAAGTGATTTGAAACTGATCATGTTATTAGCTCAAAAAACAAAGGGAGATCTAATGGAGAGATATACAAATTATATAGACACCTTGGATCTTGGTTGGACTAATTTGTAGTGTTGGATGAACAAATTTCATATAAGTTTGTCTGTTTAGTTAATCAGACAAGGGAAAATCATGTTCTCTTCCTGTTATGTGTGGGCCTTTCATTCAGAGCAGACAAAACCATGTTATACATAAATGAGGAATTGCATTCACATGGTTTTGTTTCCGAGTGATCTGATTCAAGATATTTTTCTAGGTGAATAGCATTGACATCTGGCAGTGAGTTGGGCTTTCCCTTCACTTTCTTTGTAATCATGTAGGGAATGATGTTCAGTGACAGCTCTTTCATTATGTTAGGTGAACTTGTGGATGATCTTTCAAAGACAAATCCATGTGCAGAAGTGTCCTATCATGCCTACCTAGATTTTCCTCTCATCCTAATCCCTCTTAGCCACTTATTCCACCTCCTAAAAGATCTATATAAACACACATATCCTCAGGTTTTATTCACCACACTCAACTACATCATCCTCCATAAACACCTTTTTTCTGCCTCCTTCAACTTAAGCTGAATTTCATCCTCCACAACCCAGAATCTGAACATGGCTATTAGTATGGGGCACATTCTCCGTGGTAAACAAGGCTTAAGAAGGTCTTCTTCAAGAACAAAAAGAGAAAGTGAGGTTCCTAAGGGCCACTTTGCAGTTTATGTTGGCGAGGGCGAAAAGAAGAGATTTGTCATTCCGATTTCATATTTGAAGGACCATTCGTTCCAAAACTTGCTTAGTCAATCCGAAGAAGAATTCGGGTTTGATCATCCGATGGGTGGACTTACAATTCCTTGTCCGGAGGACACTTTCCTTGACATCATCTCTAGTCTTGAGTAGATACTGATAGTCATTCTGAACAATTAGTATAGAGATTACACACAGCTTAGTTTCTTATTCTGAAATTTTTTGTACCTAAAAGTGTACTTGTACAATGTTCTTTTTTTTTCCTAATCGAATTGGGAAATAATCTTCATCAAAATATTTTCAATAGCCAAGTATCGTTTTACTTATCTTGATTCCTTCAAGTTTTAGCTAAGGAAGTCCAATTTTTCAAGTTTCTATTGACAGTGGGATTTCTCATAGTAAAACACATTTTCAGTAGCTATGATGCTGAGACTTGCACAAAATCTATAATAAAGCATGTAATGTGTTGCTTATAAATCTTCCCTTCCTTGAAAGTAATTGAAGAAATGTTCAGAACATAGAACTATAATCTTGAGAAGAGTCTACACTTTGTGCACAACTTAAGACGCCATTTATGCATAAGTTTCTATGGTGGACATTAACACATTTAGATCAGAATGTATTCATCTTTGCAGTTTAGACATATAGTGGCATCCAACTTCATTGTTCATATGAATGAGAGACAAAACACATCTGAAGAAGTTATTTGACATTTTAAACTCGCTTTTTAAAAATGAGATTTTTTTAGAAAGTGGGGGGGAGGGGGGAGGGAGTATATACTAAAAGCAATACATGTGATGGCTTGATAACATTTTAATTTTTAGAAAGCATATCAAGTTAGAGACAGTAGTGACCATACATGAATTGTGTGTCAACATTGCTTTTGGAACAGAGAACATATTTGAAGATTATTAAGCCTATTGTTGGACATAGAAACTATACTGCAAGCCTTCAATAAAATATTCTATGTAGTTTACACTAAAATTATCATTCTTTTTTATACATACTAGTATTTTGACCCGTGCGATGCACGTGGTCGAACGAAATTGTTGTCGATTTTGAAATTTTTCTTTGAAATATTTATTCCAGAATCAAGTAAATATATTTTTGTCACAAATTTTAATCAATGGAAAACAACGACAAAGTAGAATATAATATTTGAGAAATTGAAAGTGTACTGAAAAAATCTTTTTTAATTCCAAATTTTTTGAAAGGCTTTAGTGTACACAACATTTTTTTTATCGTTGTAAGCATTTTTATTTTCATCTAGAACTAATATTTTTAATCATGTCTTTTTCTTTACTCCTGAAACATTAACATAAAGCTAACCATGAGTAAATCCTGAATTGGTTAAAAATAATATAGCAAAGGACAATGTTTGACATTGACTTTTGTTTATAGTCATAGCAAAACATAAGACTATTATATTGAGAATTCTATCAGATGATACCAAATTTTATTCAGGGTATGTAAACTTTTTTCTCCAACGCGATTTCTCGAAACATCAATTACATTGATAATGTTCTTTCACATCTCTTTAACGATTAATCTTTTACCATTACACAATCCATATATTTGGTCAATGTTCTTCAATAACATAATCGGTACCCCCTTTTAAAAACTATTTTGTGGTTTGAATCCCCTAACATTTGATTTCATTAAGAAGAATTAAACTGTTATCTAATCGTCTTCAACAACTACATCTAAATATGTTTGGCATGAAGAATGAGAACTTAAATACTCTTTTAATTTTTACCTCTTAGAATAAGGGATATGACAAATTCATTTGTCATTTAACAAATTCGATTGTGGGTGCTAATAATGCACTATCCTCAAAAAAAGAATAATTTTTCATGTTCTCTAATAGGTTTGGATAAGTAAAGTTCACTATACTCTTGAGGGCGTAACTTGTGTCAAGCATCAAGAATTCAAGCGGGATTTCAACGTCAGCAGTTTCATCGATCACTTGTCCAAGTTTTCATCTTTGACTTTGCTTATCAATACAGAAAAAGATTATGTGTCCCTATGAGTGCAAGAGCGTGTAGATAAATGCAACCTCATATTCTTAGCTAACCTATAAACTTTACATTACAATCACATTTGTGAGAATTGGTGGTAGCACCCACANCTCTAAGGTTCTTCTTTTGTATATCATGTAGTTATTCCCATCAAATGATGTCTTATCAAGAAATATTTTGGGAAAATGTTTCATAAATTTATTATTCTCCATATATAGAGATCTAAGATCATTTATGCTACATGGATCATGCATCAACATTTGAGTTACGAACTCATAAAATCTAGGATATTTATCTTTATTATGAACCTCTACACATGTCACACGATCAATTGACTCAAGCGATTGAAGTTTATCCCTCTAGTGTAACCATATTAAGATATGTGCATGAAGCAAGCTTCTCATTTAAAATTCAACAGTGTACAAACATGCACAAAATCATTACATTAATGTCCATTTAAATTGTTTTTTAATATACAATATCAAATATTTAAACAACTTAATTTTTTTTATGTTATATACCATTTAAATTTCACACACACACATACACACACAGACACACATAAAATCTAGGTTTACTAAATTATTACAAATATATAATTCTTCTCACCCCCTGAATTCAAAAAATATACGACAAAAACATTGGTGATTTTATATAAAGAAATCATGATTCTTCTCCGCCAGATTAATTTACATTAACGAAAATATATGATTTTAATTTCTATGATGCATTAATGTGATTCTTTCTCTCCTTGGCCCTTTGCACTAATTAAAAATTGACTCTTTTTTATTGTATTATTAAAAGTGTGAAAACATAAATTAACAATCATATAATAAGAAATATAAATTTTACAATACATTAAAAATATAATGATTATTCTCCCTCGTATTATTTCAAAAATTATGTGAATGCAAAAAAAAACATAAGTGATTCTATGATTTTAATGAAATTTTACAAAAACTGTTTCACAATTTTTACTCATTTTTTGCTTTCTTTTTTAAATATTCAATCATTTAAGTGTGTGAAAGTATTTTGGTCAATACATAATGTTTTATAAAATACAAAGAGTTACAATTTAAAAATTATATTTCTCTTTGATGTTGTAGTTTAACCTAAATCTTATTCACTTCTGCACATAAGATATTCTTCGTACTTCTCCTTAAAATACTAATTATTCTTGCATCTAAATTTTAATTGTCACAGATCTTCACGCGTTTCTCGACCTCCAAATCTTAATTTTCCTTATAGAAATATTTTTTGTGAAAGTCCATGTTATACCGCTTCACCTCTAAGAATATCATTTATTTTAAATTTCTTTGTATGATTGCGAAAATGAAGAAAAGAGAATCACGCCATACTTCAGCCGTCTTTTTTATTTTCATGCATCAATATAGTGAATTATCACCTAATATAAATTTATAAATCTTAAGTTACATCTTAAATATGGTAAGAGTGCAAACCTTCTTTGATTAAAATAATAGGTCAAATTAAAAAGATAAAGTACAAAAGTCAAATTAAATAATCCTGCTAAGTAATACTCTGTATGGTTTAAACACTTAATATATATAATTATAATTTTAATATAGGGATTAAGAAGTATTTGTTATTTTACATCACTATTTAAATAAATGGAATAAAGTTAACTTCTCTTAATTGTACCGAAG